>VYZW01052039.1:6863-17476 GCA_013401315.1 Balaeniceps rex
CTACAGACTTCTAGCAATGTCCAAGACATACTACCAAGATAAGGAACGTCCATCATGGAAGAGGACAGTACTTAAACGGGCATGGAAACAAGCAGAAAAAAGGGAGATCGTCAGAGAGACAAGGCGTACGCATAGGGCTAATGATGACCTTTTAAATCTTACCAGTAATATGGTTTCTGTCTTTCATCTCGGTTTGTTTCCCTGAGTCCAAGCTAAAGAAATTGTAATTTCTTTAGGTGTTGGTAAAGAAATATAACTGGTATGTTTTTTTTTTTTTAATTACCTATGTACACAGCAACACACATATTTAGTTTTCCATGTTTAGGTCAATGTCAGCAATTGTCTGTCAACCCTGTGGGTAGAATGTGACTAAGAGTCAAGTCAAAGAGCCTGAATCCATTCAGAACATCCACTGCAGTGGAACTATACTGATCACCAGCTCTACAGGAGCCATCCCAGGGGGTTTCCAGTAGCTGGGACTGCACTGTGCTGCATGGTATTTACATCTTCACATGGTTATTTTTTGGTCCAGATGCTAGCATTTTCGAGGGCGAGGCTGAAAAGCTGAAGACGTCGGAGGTCCGAAAGCCAACCACACATTATATAGCAAGCAAACGTGAGCAAATCAGAAGAATTGTTGAGAAATCTGACAAGGTGAAAGCTAAGATCATGAAGAGGAAGGCAAAGTGGGATGAATTGTGAGTCTTGAATTGGACTCTGTGCCCTTTTCGTTCTGCTTCTTGTCTGAGGTCAAGTAATGCTATTTAGCTGTCATATGGCACTATAATCTCTCTGCCTAGTTTTTTATATACCTAATGGTTGTAATTAAAATAGATGAGTTTTCATGTATCTCTGAGTCTCAAGAGAGCTTTAAAATCTTTCAGTTCGTTTCTATGGTTCTTCTAAAATATTAAAAACTTGAATTCAGCTAAGCTGCATCTTCAAATAGGGAGTAAAAGGGTGTCTAAATCGATCATGACTGAGGGACACATAGACCATTACAGTCAACTCTGTTAACCCTACCAGCACCACATAGAGCAGATGCTGTAACAGCTGGGTTAGGTCAGTTGTGCTAACATCACGGCCATTATGTGAGTGTTTGTGATATGCCTTCATGCTCCGTGCTGGTCTTTATCTTGAGAGGCAAGAAAGGGGGACAAGACATCTTTGAATGATCATGGAAGTACGGAAGTTCTTCATTAGAAGATGAATGACAGGGAATGGGACCAATGTAGAGTCGGAGTATAAGGCTTTTTAAGGTTATTAAGTGTTTAACAATATAGAGTAGTATCAGGTATTCTGTGCTGCAGGCTGGTGGAGTGTTGACACACGGCTTCCTGAGACTGAGAGAAGCATGTACTCGCTAAACCCAGAACTCAGTCCAAGTGTAGAGGCTACACTTGTCCCATGGCAGAGCTATGTTATAAGAGTTTTTTGGGGAAAAAAAAATAGTCTGAGGTTTTTGTTCAAATGTTGCAAGGATATTCTTCTCAAAGTAGCCATTGTTTTCTGAAAGAGGTGTATGATTCTTGATCCCTAGCTCACCTCCCAAGCCTTGCTGCAGAAATCGGAAGGTATGAAATGACCCTGTTTGTTCATCTGTATGCTTTCTGTCTTAAAGTTCAGCTTCATTTTGTACCTACCAGATACAAGAGCAAACCTAGTGATGACTATGAGAATCCCAAGGATGTTGAGGACATCAGAGAAGCACAGGAAAATATGGGATGTTATAAACTGAAGACTGCCACTAACTACAGAGTCCCTGAACACAAGCGTATGAACACTGAGAAGAAGATGACGCAGCTTACATCCCTGGAAGTGTTGGTATGTAAACTGATTCATTGATGTGTATATTTCCCCCTTTTGGGGGGAGGGAGGATAGTGTGTTAGTCACTGAAGAAATCTTTTGAAAGGAAATCAAAGTGGATGTGGGAAGAGGCCTTGAAGGACAGACTGTGTTGCGTCAGCTTTAGTTACAAATCAGCCTTTCTTTTGTGAACTGTTAGTGCTTCGCCAAACTCAAACCTGAATCAATCCAGGGTAACTCTCAGCTGGCTCTTCTTAAACGAGAAAGACAATTTACCTTTTCTAGTACTTCAGCAGGGACATCTGTCTTTTTGAATTCTTCAAAAAGTCTGATCATCTAGTAACTGGTATGCTTTTTCTTAAAACACTGAGCTAAATAACATCTGCCATGAAATATTTTTATAAAAATGGGGATGTGAGCAAGGACAGATGTTTCTAGTGTGGCCTCTCCATATTTGCACTTTGGCAATCACTGTTTCTGGGTACTAAGCATTGGAATCTTCATGAGAAACCAGGTCTTTTGGAGCCACCTTTCTGTGATAGGACTCCTGTGGCTACCACACGTCTTAACCACAAAGACACAAGAAGCTCAAATGTTGTGCAGTATCTTTATTGCTTTCCTTGTGACTTCTTTCCCCCCACCCTTCTTCTCATAGGAACTGTTTTTAATTTTATTTGGCTGGAGTGACAAAGGGTGACAAATTTCTTTAGCTAAAAGAACAATGAAGAAATATATCTATTGAACTTGGAACTGTCTAGTTGCTTTTTGGTAGGAAGGCTTATTTCTTGCCCTGCTTACTGACAGAGGAGCCTCTTCACTGCATGGTTTATCTGTGTATGGCGAAGTGTAAGTTTTACTCTCAGTGGCCCTGAATCTTCTCCAGTCTTATCCTCATGAACCAGTTGCCTAATCTCAGGCACCATCTAGGCTGGGTCGCTTTGATAGCGAGGTCTAAGCATTGCAGAAGCAATGCTGCAGTCTCAGGGGATTTGTTAGATCATTTTAATCTCATGGTTGGGCTCCAGTACTTCATTGTGGTGCTGATGTTACCAGATACCCCGTGATTAACGTAACTCAGTAGGACAAGCCAATACAAACAAAGGGAGTAGTCCTTGTTGTAAATTCCAGGTTTATACAGATGAAGAATTCCAGTTACTTCAGGTGGCTGGCGTATAGGGTTGTTTTCTTTTATAAAGATTGGAGAAGTTTCTGCCAAATATATTGTTAGATCACATTTGATTATTATTTCATGTGAAAAGAGTAAATTAATACAGCATCTCATTATCTCAGAATTACAGAATGATTGAAGTTGGAAGACACTTCTGATGGTAATCTAGTCCAAACCCTCTGCTCAAGCAGGGCCATCTAGAGCAGGTTGCCCAGGACCATGTCCAGATGGCTTTTTAATATCTCCAAGGATGGAGACCCCACAACCTCACTGGGCAATCTGTGCCAGTGCTCGGTCACCCTCACAGTAAAAAAGTGTTTCCTGATGTTCAGAGGGGACCTCCTGTGTTTCAGTTTGTGCCCATCTCCTCTTGCCAGTCACTGGGCACCACTGAAAAGAGCCTGGCTCCATCCTCTTTGCACTCTCCTTTCAGGTATTTATATACATTGATGAGATTCCCCCCCCAAGTCTCCTCTTCTCCAGGCTGAACAGTCCCAGCTCTCTCAGCCTTTCCTCATATGAGAAATGCTCCAGTCCCGTAATCATCTTAGTGACCCTTCACTGGACTGTCTCCAGTAGCAGCATCTCTCTCTTCTACTGGGGAGCCCAGAACTGGACACAGCACTTCAGGCGTGACCTCACCAGTGCTGAGGAGGGATCACCTCCCTTGACCTGTGGCAACACTCCCTAATGCAGCCCACGATAGTTAGCCCTCTTTGCCAGAAGGGCACATTGCTGGCTCATGGTCCACTTGGTCAGTCCCCAGCATGTGCTGGTGCATGGGGTTGCTCCTCCCCAGATGCAGGACTTTGCACTTCCACTTGTTCAACTTCATGAGGTTGCTGTCAGCCCATGTCTCCAGCCTGCCCCTCTGGGCAGCAGCACAACCCTCCACTGTATCAGCCACTCCTCCCAGTTTTGCATTATCAGCAGACTGAGGGTATGCTCTGCCCCATCATCCAGGTAATTATTGATGTTGAACAGAACTATTATTACTGAATTCTGAATATAGAATTATTACTGAGGTCTGCCTACAGGCCAAGCAAGGTGCAAACAAGTTGTTACAAATAGCTTTTGCTGCACTTGGCTGTTTAATTCCAACCTCTTACATCTGATGTAAGTGTCGCTTTTCAGATTAGTGGATCTTCACCTTGAATTGGAGGAAAAATATTCAGCCGATGCCAAAGTTTTCTGAGTTGACTTTGGGACTCTGGATTGCTGGAAGGCCTGGAGAGAATTTGTTTTGGACATCTAGTGGCTTTTATGAAATCCAAAAGCATCTGACAAAATGTTACTTTTTTTCTCTTAATATCGCTATCTACCATACTTCAAAAATTCAGAACTTTGTTCCATTTCTGACCACCTGCAGTAGTTGTGATTTCAGCTTCACTATCACATATAAAAGACAAGAATCTCATCTGCCTTCCAGAACCTACATTTGTGGAGGACTGCTTCAGTATCTTTTGAGGTTATATGAGATAACGGCTTTGTTTCAATGACTGTGCCAAAGAAGTCTAGATTTCTGTACAGCAATGCATTTGGTAGTGTGTACAGTAAAGGTCCTCTCGGGTATATTTCTTTTGTCTTGCTTGCTTTACAAAATACTAAAAGAGATCTAATTTTCTTTTTGTTAGTGTATTATTTGTACTATATGCCCGAAAAGAGGGTCATATATCAAAGCTGAGATAGTCTCTGTATTTAATGAGAGAGAGCCCAAATGTCTAATCCTCTAAAACCCACAGCTTATTTTCACAGCCTCTGTCTCCTTTCTGCACTGCTTCAACTTCTCATGTCAAGAAACTCACAATCAAGTCAGGAACTGAGAGAATGGGGAATCCTTGTTTCCCTTCTTAGACCTTTGCTATTTGCTGTGAAGGAGAGGAAGAAAGGTGGTTCCAAAGATTTTAAAACCACAGACTGAAAGACAGCTGTTTAAAAATGCTAATGTGTGGAGATGGTACAGAAAAGAAAGCTAGTATGGAAAGAAGGAAAGTCAGTATGACAAGCCTCTTAATCATTACTTGTGTTGGGGAAGACTACATACTATGTAAGTGTTCCTAGGGAATCCTACTAAAATTGTTTTTCCATTGTAGATCCATAAGAGGAAAGTGAATATGAACAAAGAGATCATGTCTTTGCGGGATCTCAAGATTTCTATTATTCATGAAATCAAGTGTTTAGTGCAAGAACTGAAATCTATACAGGCAGCCTTGGATTTATCAGAATGTCTCCCTCTTCCCCTGATCCCTCAGTTACACCCAGATGAAGTTCCAGAAAAAAAATTTGAGTATAACAGTGACATCCTCCTGAAGTTCAAAGAGGAGCAGGAGGCCAAGGCAAAGCTCCAGGAACAATTGGAAGGGTCTCCCTCATCTCGTGCCTTTAGGCACAGGTTTCTTCGAGCTCCTTCCATTAAAGAGATTGACCCCATGGCACAGGCTGCAGGTGCACGCCCGATGAAAATAGCATCATCTGTGGTCACAGAGCAGCGAAAGGTTTTTCAGATCGAGAAGGCAGAGCCAACAGAAATGGAACTGGAAATGTTAAAGAGGGAGAAGATAAAAAACCTGTATTTGCAGGACACTTTGATTAAAAAGGTAGGAAAACAAAGTTATTTTTTTCAGATTGAACAATCCTACTGCCTCAGAAATAAACCCAAACCCCCTTCCTTCTGTCTCAGGATTGCACCTACTCTTGCCTTTCCGAAGTTCAGGAAAATGCTATCTGGTGCAAATTTACAGTGTAAATCAGTATAAATCCCTAACTGTGACCTGTGTGCTGACTATCACTTGAAAAACAGATCTTAGATTTCTTATTGATGGTTCTATGAAACCATGAGCTTAGTGGCCAAAAAAGACAAGTGAAATGTTAGAAATTACTTGAAAAGTGACAAAGAGGAAAAAAAGGAGCATCACTACAACTTTGTAGATGCATGATGTTCTCGGCTCTTAAACAACTGTAGTCCTGGTACTTTCATCTCAAAAATGATTTTGTAGAATTAGAAGAGGTACAAAAGAGAGTAACCAAAATGCTTAGTCATGGAAGAGCTTCTTTAAAAGGCACATCTAAATAGATAAAGCATCTTTGGCCTGGAAAAGGAGCAACTGAAAGAGTTGTAGCAGAAGTGATAAAATTATGAACAGCATAGAAGAGGAGAGTGGAAATCACCTCTTGAAAGAAGGAGAGATATCAAATGAAATGGTTATGTAGAAAGCTTGAAACATGCAAATGGAAATAGTTTTCCTATCCAACAATAACTAAGCTTTGGAACTCAGTGTTAGGATGTGGGGAAAGCTACAAGTCTGGAAGAAAAATCCATTCAGAGCCGTTGAACACAAGCATACCACTTCAAGCTCAGGATGTCCTAAGTCAGAATTTAGGAGGGTACAGAGACAAGCGTGCCAGAGGTGTACCACTTGTTCACTTGTTTGCTCTGTTTCTTATCATCTTTTCTCTAACTTCTGCTGTTGGTCATTGACTCTTCAGTCTACCCCAGCACAGACACCCTTGTGTTCACGTGTGTGAAGGTTTTGAGAGAATAACTAAATGCTGCTGTGACCATCACATGTATAAGTTAATGCTGGCAACTGCTAGTACTGATTTAACTGTAAATGTCTAAGGCAAGAGCTGGCAGGTATTCTGAAAGAAGTCTGTCAAGGCAGAAGACATGTATTTATTGCTACATCTGGGATTGTTACATAAACTACTTCAGGCTACTGTAAAACATTCTCTGAAGAGTAAAATACTTCTGGGGTGGATTGGGATGCAGGGAAACATTACTGTGAAGCCCTGGTGATTCTTTTACTATTGTGCTGAGAACAAATACACATTTGGGGTTAACTTTGTCTTTCTAAGCACTTCAGTAATCCATGATCAATAGCATGGGCAAGTTGTTGATTTGGCAGAGAGAATTTTTCCCTTCTCCCTTCTCTAGCTTTACATGTTTAGCTTCACTCCTAATACTTCCCCTGTTCCTCATTTGCCTCTCTCATATGCTCCAGATCAACGCACTGGTGATCAACTTTGATGCTGAACTTCGCTTTCTCCGGCACAAGAAACTGAAGCTGGATGTGCAGATGAAAAGTGCTGACCTGCGCTACATCACATGGTATGAAGAGCTGCTTATCCTGAAGAACCTTGAGAAACATGAGAACCCTCTCCAGGGGCGTGTTAACACCCTCATCAGTGAGCAGGAGGCTATGCAAGTAAGTAGGCCACGTGTCTCTGGATTTAACAGTACCACTAATGCATGGCTTGAAACAAAAGCAAGCCATAAAATAAATGGTGGCATCTATTTGCTTCATTTTAGCACTGATCCAGTGTCTAGTGCTAAACTTTGGAAAACAAGAAACTCTCGATGATCAACCTAGGATGGTTGCTTTTAACTTCCAATAGTTTATCTTTTCATAGTCTTAACAGCTGTATTTTAATAGGCACTTAATGATGTGGAATCAGTGACAAATCATATACTTAAATTTAAGAACATACTTCTAGGTTTTGCTTGATTGGAGCAGAGTTTAAAGAGAGAAAGTCAAGTTTTGCATTTCCAGATCTTCACAGATATATCCTATATACACATGCATGGGGGTTGTACCTTTTAACTGAAGTAGGTTTTTTGTTTGTTTAGTCAAAACTGAACAGCTACCTTGCACAGATGGAGGAGAGAAAGTGTGAGGTTGTAAAGCTGGAGGAACGTGAGAAAGCTCTTTATGCCAATTTCCAAGCATCCCTTGGAGAAAACAACGAGTTTGCCCATTTTCTGACCAAGGTTCTGAAGAAGAAAATCAAGTGCGTGGAAAAAAAAGAAGTCGGAAGAGAAGCAGGTTGGAGATACTGTTCTTTTTGTTTCACGGATTTGTTACACATACTTCGGTGTGGTCAAGTAAATGTCTCTCAGTCTAGCTGGAGCCCTGGGTACATGCAGCACTGAACTCGGTTCAAAAAACCATAGATCAGACTTACCCAGATTTGTTTATATACCGACCCATGTTCTGTGGCAGCCATTTTGAATGATAACAATGGTGTAATTCAGTTTCTAACATGACCACATTTAGTCTGATGACAGCTCCTGCAATTTACTTCCTGTAAGTCAATACTGAGGGCTGATAATTGGTATGAAGAAGGGGCAAAGCTTTAAATAGCTACTTCCTATGCTGTACCAATGAGAGCTATGGATAAGTGATTAGTCTGCCACATTCATGACATTCTTCTTTAATCTGTCCATTGACTAATGAGAGATCACAGACCTAATCTGCAATCACGTATTAGTCACAGGACTAAACATATTATGAAAGGATTTCATTTATCTTAGTGACTCAGTTTTAAACTGTTAAGGCTTACTGAGCTTAAAATACTTGTGCTCCTTCTCTGACTTGGCTTTTGATTTCAAATGGGACACAATTAGCAAAAAGTGCAGACAACAGTGATGCTTTTGTGACAGTTTTGTGCCTCTGTGTGTTTTGCTTGGTTGATTAATCTCTGTAGTAGAATAGTAAACCTACAAGGGTTAAATTCCTAGCACATACAAGAGAGGAAACATTTTTGAAGGAAGTCCCAAAAATGTGCCTGAGTCAATGTATTTTGCACTACTAGGTGATATCTCTCCCTCAGGTTTTTTGTTTTGGTTGGTTGGTTTTTGGTTTTTTTTTTTTCTTTCTGTGAAATTATCAAATCAATGCAATAGGCACAAGGTGCCTGGATCCACATATTACCAGGGTGATCTTTCATGGATTATTGGGATTGTGTTCACCAGCACATTGGCCTAATGCACAGCTAGTGGGTCTGGGGGTGTTCTGCAAGCCAGCAGTACTGTCCTTTTCTTCCAGATGAAGATGACGAGAATGAAGAGGAGAATGATGAAGAGTCCAGCATGGGGATTGATGAAGAAAATTCTGCATCTGAAGATGAAGTCTTTGATGACTCTGTTTGCCCAAAGAGTACCTAAGCCATCGTTTCCTTGGGTTGACTACTTGTTTAGCTTTAGGGGCAATATTGTGTGTTTAAAAAGAAAACACTCAATTTTTCATTATTCACTGTGTATTAATGCCATTAAGGGCCAGAATGTGTGTACTCCTCCTGAGTGCAGCATTTCTCCCCAGGAAATCTTGGTGAAAATAATGGAACCGCTGGTAGTATAGGGTACCCTAATTAAAAAGTTTGGAAAAATAAAACTTAGCTAAGCAGTAAGAATAGATTATTTTGTGTAAAGAACTGTTCACCACTTCCTTGCTGTTTTCTGGAGAGAAGAGACTCCTCTCAGGAGTGGAGCCGGAGTGAGGCTGTAGCTGCTCTCTGGAAACCTGCTGCCTGGCCTAGCTGGATCAGGGAAGTTCTGTGGAGACCCTAACATGGTGTTAAATTAAGCTCTTTGTTACCACCTCGTGGATTTATGTAACAATTGCCTGTTGCTAGGCTGCTCTCTTATGGATATCTGAAAAGTCAGGAGCTTTACTTTGCAAAATCCTTTTCACTCATTCATTCAACAAAGGCAAGCAACTCCCCTCTTCCTCCTTTTCCTTTGTATGAGTTTAACTAGTTTAGGGTGTTGGTTTTTTTAAAAATCTTTGAGTGATATGTCAATGACCATATAACAACACTGCTTTATTTTCAGTTAGAACTTACCAACAAATTACCTTATCATATTTTTTTAAATTGTGAAAATGATGTTAAAATCCAAATTGAATTTTTGATTAACTCCTAATTCATCTCCTTCTTCAATGAAATGTTGGGAAGAACTGGAGAGGATTTTTACTTTTTATTGAAAAAGTACAAATTACTAATTTAATGGGGAAATTACATGTTACATTAGCCTCTTCATATTTGTCTTTTTATGTGTAAATTGCTTTGCCTTTATTGGAGTCTTTTTTTTTTTNGTTTATAAATAGAGCTATAAATGATCCCTACAGCAATTTCATCTTTATAGTGAAGGATGCTATGGATAAACAACTACGTGTTCACGTAATTGAAGATTGTACTGTCACATGTATTAATTACTGGGACTGCATTACTTACAAAAGCTAACTTTTGAGCACTTGGTTTTAATGTTGGCTTTGATGCATTTAGTCTTACTTCTGGAAACAAACTGTCTTGACTGAATGTAAAGGAAAAAAGATCCATCCAAGACATTCACCCGCTCATGGAGGAACGTGACCCATGTGGTTTATGTTTGAGAAAGCTCTAGGGAACCCAAGAGTATGGTCTTATTATGGGGAACGCTGGGCAATGTGCACAGTAGGAGAAGCTAGCTCAAGCCTGAACTATGGTAGAGTCATAATGAAACTAAACTGTTCTTTGACTCTTTCCTTCTCAGACTGCAATGAGGCACTCTTCCGAAACACCATCCAGCTCTGGCAGGAGTGGTTAGACATTAAGAAGGCTTTAACAGAGGAGAAGAAAGTTGCTGCTAATCTCAGAAAGAAATATAATGCCTTCGCCAAAAAGGTATTGTAGTGTTTTCTTCTCAGCAAGCATCAGCTGGCTCCATTACAGTGAAAATGTTGTGCTAGTGATTTTAGCTAAGATTTAAAAACAAAATTCTAACCCTTTGAGAGGCCTCAGTTTGGGTAGAGGTACCTGTAGTAGCACAGAGGCAGGAGGCAGCTCAACATAGGTCACCTGTCCTCCTGAAAAGGGTGAATG
>VYZW01052041.1:18083-39739 GCA_013401315.1 Balaeniceps rex
GGCAATGCCACACCTACCTCCCTGAATTTGTGGGTAAGAGTCCAGGAAAAAAAAAAATCATAAAAATCTAGTTAGCTGTTTAACTTGAGCAGGAAACACTGTTTAATAATTTACAGGCCAGTGCTCCAACTGCCAACTTCCAATCCGGCTGTATGAACGTCAGGCTTTACGCTCCTCCTCCTGTCATNCCAAAACTCAGTTCTAGGAAGAAACTCGTATTTTAAATCTCATTCAGCCCACAAAACAATACCTATGATCCCTAGGACTGAGAATCGAGCCTTTGGAAACTCACTGTATCACCATATCAAAATCTGATCTTCTGTGACAGAGCAACACTTTAACATAGAACCAGCTCATTATATTTGCAAACATGTCTTGCACAGAAGTCCTTGTGACTACCACAGAGGAAAAGTTAGTCTCCTGACTGGAGTCAATGCTGCGGACAGCAGGTCTTCAGAAACCAAAAATCAAAAGCCACACTGACACCAGCACTAATGGAAAAATCTTGCTCCAGCTGGACAGCAAATTTTTTAATGACAACTGCCAGAGTTAAAAAACATCTATTTTTTATTTACCACAGAACATCTCTACATAAGCCATACTCCACTTAAGAAACACAAAACTTAGTTATTGTTTAAAAAAGCCCAAAACGCAAGGCAGAAATACCTGCAAGGAAGCTTTGAGATAAATTATTTCAAAGCGTGTATTTTGAGCACATACTCTGAACTATGTACATGCATTTGATCCGATTAATACCCTACACAGTAGTCTTCATAAACATATTCCTTGGAGGCATTAATACAGTAACTCTTTCAGCATTTGCTACCATCATAAATGAAGCTAACCCAAGCACACTGAACTGATGTATGTGCTTTCTAACACTTTCTATACACGGTGTATATAAAAGCATAAACACTGACTTCAGAACTAAAACCTAAGAAAAAAGGGGCTTTGCATTCACAAATATAGCTTTCACAAGGAGAAAAAGATGAGCCACAGCATCAGTAAATCAGCTAGAGGAGTTGATACAGCCATTCCACAAGACATTTAGGAATGAGGCTGGGTTTTGTTCTTCATCAGGCTATCTTTATCAGGGTCTAGACCTCTGATCCCTCAAGACAGGAGTAGCCTACCAGCTACTAGAGTGAGGGTTTTCTTGAAGGTTGTAGATTTATTCCTGAACATAAATTATGCCCTTNCAGTTCTGCCTTGCACGCTCCTACTGATCCCCACCACCATGCTTGCAGCACAGCACAAGCCATATTTTGATCATCTGTTGTTCATTTCCTAATTACGTCTGGAAATTTCCACCCCCCTTCTCTATTTTTGCAAACACACCTCCCCACAAACACACTTTCTTAGTAACATGCATCATCAATTCTTTTTTCTCTTTGTACTCTTCCTCTTCACTACTTCGAAATAATCCTCAGGAGTAAATAAACCATTTATACTAGCCACAAAAAGGCTTTTTCATTCTAGGACATGAGATTAATGGCTAACTGCATATTAGTAAGTGGGGAAAAAGTTCATAAATAAGATCCCTCAGAAAATATTTCTCCTTTAGGTTGGTCTGTGTGCTGCACACTCATGTATACTTCAGTGGAGGAGCACAAATTGAAGCAAGTCTAAAACAAATTTCAAGCCCAAAATGGAGGGGATATTGTTCACTTAAACCTATTTGTCACTGAACTAAATTCCATTCGGAAATTAGACTTTTCCCCATCCTCAATAAATGGAAAAAACCCTCAAACAAACAAACAAACAAAACAATCCAAAACAAAACCAGGAAATCAACTCTATTCCAAAAGAATGATCCTGGTAAAGATAATCTTGTTTCACATCCTCCGCTAAAAGCAATCTAGTCTCTCTTTTTTTGTGACAAAGGACACGTGCACCATGACGTGGTGCAGTTCAGCCCTCAAAACTGCAGAAACCACCAAAATCGTAAAGTTAACAATTTCTTACACTCTCAGCAGAGGAGAGAGGAAGTTGACACATATGAATAAGAAATTACTTTTTACAGGTGCAGGGCAACAGCAAGTGGATGGGAGAAAAAAAGCCCTGTGCTGCTACAGGACTTTGATGACATTGTTATATTTAATTAAAACCCAAATAGTAGGCAGTGTGAACAAAACAGAATCCTGTGATGTGAGAATCTTAATATGAAACCTGTACAGGTATATATAAGGTACTTTCTGCTTTCCTTTTTGTCCATTCATTTTGCTATGAAGAAGTAGAAATGTTGCAGTAGTTAACTCTTAAGCTACACATACTCTAAAGTTCTACTCTTTGGGTGCCTACAGTTCAGCTAGTCCCAGACCACCCATTTTTTTCCTCCACCATGTTTAAAATATATTTTAAACAGAGGTAGTCTTCTAGACCTCTGCTGTACCTGTTACGAGTAAGCAGACTGGTTTCTCTTGCTAGTTTAGTAACATCATGCTATGGCAAGTAGAGCAGGGTGCGAGGCAGTACTTGCTTTTCCTTAGAGCCTTTTCAAAACTAGAAAATATGCAACATTGTTTAGTTTAAAAAACAAAACCAAAACACACATAGGCACCTTTTCCTTTTCATAGCAGGCCTTCTTCTCTCTCCCCCCACCCACTGTCATCCCTTTTGAGCAGAGCTGACTCTCTGCATACCGACAGGTATTTTGTCTCAGAAGGCTGTGCTGGGAACTGAAATTTTCCCAGAGGGAGGGGATCCAAGAGCAGCTGTGGCCAGTGTTAAAAGACACTGAGCAACAGGACAGTGACGTGCTTCACATATAATGTACAAAGCTTGGCCNAGCCCTTTTGCACTCCTCATTCCTTATCTGTTATTACTAAGCGTTCGTATAAGCTCTCTTGATCTCTTCACTCTATTTCTGTATGGATTTCCAGAAGCCATTTGCTATATCTACATTAATCCTTAAAAATTCAAGCAGATTTTTTAAAAGCAGACTGGTGATAGAAGTGTTTTATACATACTCAGACCTAAGAGAATAATTATGACAGCAATTTTGCAGGATTACATTGCCTCAGTGAATGGTGAGCCCACAGGGTATTTGAGGCTCTGACTACCTCCTATCTTTTATGCCCTTGTCCTTTAAGTAGCAGAGACAGTTCTACTAGAAAAGAAGGCAGATTTAACTGAAAGTGGTTACCACACTGCCACTGACAATGACTTTAATGTGGCAACTATCTTACTGGTGTATTAGTTGGGTATGAAACTAAATCAGTGGCATAATTATTCCCTATTTTATCATCAGAGTAATAAGATACAGTGAGCAGAGATGAACTGCAATCAAGATGGGTCTTGAGTATTACTTGAGAGTTGTTTTTGGTAAGGAGTCCAGATTGTGAAAGCTTGTTCCTGTATAGATTTCTTCTATAACCAGAAGAACCATAATTTCTCCCTGAAAAAGAGGGGGTTTTGATACAGACCATTCACTCCTACACATCAGCTGAAAGCATTTTCATTTTTCTTTAAAAACAACAAGAACTAAACAAAATCCCATGTATCACTCACAGATCTGTCTAGTTAGTTAGACAGTTTGTATTACTTTTAAAGAGAGTTGAGAAACTCAGGGTTTGGATTTCCATTCATCCTTCCTGGACTAGATAAATACTTGCTGCTAATCCCCATGGGGCAAGTACAGTTCAGTTCAAGGACCAAGTTTCCTATAATGACAAAGGGTGAATTCATTACTTGCCTCCCAGGAATCCCAGATACCACTGGAATCCATGGAGCCAAAAAACGAGGATACATATGTGGCTGTGTGTGTATACAGATACGTACGTATGCACATGTGAATATACAACACACACTTATACATGGATATACATACACACACACAAAAAAGCACTCAGAAACAGTCTTTTCTTGTATTCCACATCCCATTGTTAAGTAACCTCTGATCCTGGACAGCTTCTTCAGATCAACAACCTTAGCGAGGGAGAACTAAGCTTTCCCTCTCTTCCCTGCCACCATATCAGGGGAATTCCTAAATTAGAGTGGATGAATCCATGCCAACTTGGCTGATGGCATGTTTTGACAAATACAGAGGTTCCCAGTAAAACAACTCTCCCTACTCTTAAATCACAGAGTTGGAAAACAAACATCATCTGTGCAGGATATTTGCTCATGTGTCACAACAAGAGCAAATTTTGAATTTGCCATGAAGTGCTGCACAGGCACATACACGCTCGTCCTACCACTTCAGGCTCCTGAGACACGCTCTTCTCCAGTCACAAAAAGCAGAAGACAGGAAATGAGTCCACTGCACCACTTTTGCCTAATGCTTCCTACAGCATCAGCTCCTGGAGTTTCAACAGCATGCTTCATAGACTATTCCACTACTGAACAACTACATTTTAGGATGATGGAGGGAAAAGCACTTAAGAGGAAAGAACAGCTATACTAGATCGGTCCCAAAATCCACCCAGCCCAGCATCCCATCTCTAACACTGGATGGCAAATGAACACCAAGGCAGCCATAAAGTACAGTATTTTCCAAGCAGCAGCTACTTCTGACTGAGGGACGCTTGGAGCCAGAATGAACACCTTTGCATTGTGTGGCGGGGCAGGTGTTTGTCCAAGGTTATCCAGTTGCTTTTTAACCACATAGACCCACTGCAACTGGGCATTATGGATGTCACACACTTGCAGCTTCATCATCTATTGCGTGAAAAGCACTTCTTCTGCCTAGTCTGAACTACAACTTGCTGACTGCGTTTGACGCCTGTCAGTGGATGGGGAACAACCACACCTTGTCTCTCCCAGCCATGAGCACTTTCTGCACCATTCCGGATCCTGGAGATCCCCACGATGGCTCTCCTCAGCTGGCTGTTGTCCAGCCTGTAACCTACACTGTGGATTCCTGTAGAAAAACTACTGCACATCTTTGATTATCCTCCTTGTTCTCCTCTGCGTGCCTTTCCCAGCACTCCAAAACTCCACTGGCAACCTCTCCACAGTACGACAACTAACCCAGTTTATTTCTAAGCTGCTTTGTAACTTTAGCCTTATCGTTCACCCCTGTGATAAGACCGTCCTACCACGTGGCTGTATGATTTCTCTACAAGCCACATGTGTGTAGCCTTTTGCAATTCCAGATGTGAATACATTCATTAGTCTCCCTCATCCTTGTCACTAACTCTTTCAGAAGGAAGCTCCAAGAGACTTCAGAAGCAAGATTTCCAGAAGCCGCTTTGACTTCCCCAGACTACCACATTCACCCCCATGTTCAACAGCAGTTCTTGTTTTGTAAAATACTGCTCACCACTTTTCCTGGCACAGATGCCAGACTTAATGGATGACAGCTCCTACATGTCCTCTAGACTAAAAAACACCACCATAACAAGGAAGGCAGATTTTGTGGTGCCAGCTACATTTGTCTGGTACAACAGTAATTTGAAGCAGAAAGGTTGCACACCATGCTTGGCAGAAGCAACATTTCATCCACCAAGCTTCCAGTCACCAGCTCTCAACATCCACCTATCTGGCCAGCCTCTGCTGTAAACTCTGTGGCCAGCACTTCCAGTTCCAGTGACTTTTAATAATTCTGGTGAAAGGAAAATCTGCTTATGAAAAGGAAGCGTAAAATGTATTTCCCTTGTAAAAAAGACTGTAGAGTAACCTAACCAAATACTCCGTTCTGTTTGCCCTTTTCTTACCTTTTTTCCTTTTTTTTTTTTTTTAAAAAAAAACTCATGCATGTGCTATCACTCCTTGCAGGACAGAATTGGAATGCAAAAAGATGCCAAAACAAAATGTGAACTGGGGTACCTTCCCAGAAGATGGTAAATTTAAACAATTCCCACAGAATAGGTCGCAGTGCCCACTATTAGGAGGCAGAAGTGACAAGAAGACTGATTATACTCAGTCAAATGCTGTCTGACTATCCTGGGGCATCTTTTTAATAAATACATACATTAAAAAAAAAAATAAATAGACAAACTATACCTTACCTTTTTTAAAGCATAGGCAAAGACTGAACCCAAAGAGAAGAGAGAAATTATTACAGAAACGTGTTTGTCTCAAAAGAGGTAACAAGAATTGGTTTATTATTTCTTTGAAGACCTTGGATAAAAATGATTTCGAAATAAATTAAAAATATGTGCCACTGATGTGCATATTAATGAACCAGATCCACCTTCCATTTTTATTCAATTTTTCTTCCTCTAAGTCCTTCAAAGATTATTCTGGTGATATTTTGTTCATGCACCGCAAGTTTTGAGCAGCAAACCGCCACCTAATGGTGAACCCTTTACCTGAAGAGTACCTATCACCATCACCTGTGACTGTTCAGTCTGCTGAAGATAATAGTCCTGGAAAGCTGATCTATGAACTTCAGTCAAGAGACTCTACAGGAGAAGCAATAACTCAGAACAAATACTCTCAGCTACATACTTCTGGCAACAGTGACAAAAGTGATATTAACAGCTAACAGCCACATCCAAGGCAGTATCAACAATATGAGGAAAATACACAACAGAATAGTTTGCAAGATACTACAAAGCAGTAATCATACACACTGCTATTTAAGTAGGTACGTCCACATTCTTCCCAAAGGACTTCCATCCCTCTGGCAATGCTGCACTGTCAGGAGAACTGCCATGAAAGGCTAGTCTAACCTTCTGATGTCTCCCAGTGCCATTGGGTTTTGGAGGCAGAAGGCCAAGGTGCCACAAAATTTGTAATGCATTTAGAAATAAACGTCAACCGTTTATGCCTACAAATGTATACAAATATATTTGGGAATACAAATATATTTGGGAATACAAATATATCTGTTGGTGCAGCTTCTTCTTTTCCTTAAGTTATAAAACATAAGCATACAGGATAGAAAGCCAGAGGCCAACCCGAAGTCAGTAACAATGATTTATAGAGGGGGCAGAGGTTTTATTCAGAAGCGCTGTTACTTGCAGCTTCTAATATTTCACATATTATACACTGAATGCTATCACGTGCATTCAATGTCCATTTTCTAAATATTATACAATGATACATAAATTAAATGTTTTGCCACACCAACACTGACTGTATGCCCATCAGCTGGAACATCTGAGCAACCTTATTCTGTTGCAGAGAGTCTCTTGGTAAACCACAGTCTTACAGAAAACTGGCTAGAAAAGGCCCTACCTTCTCCTCCTGATGTACTCTGTTGGCATTTTCCATCTGAAAGCTATGCAAGGACTGGATTTTGTCGATCTGCTGTCGCTGCTTCTCTAGCTCCCCTTGGAATTCATTCTTTTTGAGCTCCACGGCGCCCCTCTCCGCCGCCGCCCTGCGGACTTTGCCTTCCAGATCCATGATCCGACCCTGAGGAAAAGCAAATTAGCCAAAGCAAATAGAAATGTTTCCCCCTTGCCGGACTCTTCTCCAATACATTCAAGGAATACCAAATTTCACAGAACTAACAATGCTAATGTCATCGAAGTATTGTGTCAGCCGGTGATACCTGCCACACACATCCCCCAGTTTTACATAAATTACCAGTACAGCACACTCTGTAGAGACTACCAAATTTCAGTTAGAGATAAGAGAAATGCAAAGCTGCCTCAGCACTTGAGCTCGAACCCAAAACACCCCCCCAAAAGAAAACCATAAAAAAAGATTGCAGTCTACAATCTCTCTGAAGTACAAGGTCAAATAATTTTTTAAATTTAATCCAGACAATTCTGACATCACTGCATTTCCCAGTAATGATCCTAAACTAACTCAAAGGGAAAACTCATCTCTCAAATCAATATGTTTTCCTGGAAGACCTGTGAAAGAGTAGAGGGAGGACAACACTGACCAGCTTTTACATAAACAACTGACATATGGCTGTTACACAAAGACACATATGAGAAAAACTCATTTATAAGCAGAAAATCGTCGTCGTTCTTGATTGCTCAAAGGGCAGTGACAAACAGAGGAAAATTCAACACCATCACATACTGCACATACAAACACAGAGAGATAAGGTAAGGAATCAAGACTGATGCTATCACAGCTTTTTTCTTTTTTTTTTTAAAGTACCAATTTAATTTCACAGGACATTGTTTCTAAACATTTTAGGTTAAAATTGCTCTTCGGCAGCAAGGAAGAGTACAAAGACACATGGGAGGTGGGGCAGGGGGGAAATATCAACACAATTTACCCAGGTAGAAAGACCTGGGGATTCCAGGTGGATTAAAAAATAGATGTAATAAAAGCTGTACAACTTCCTAGACTCCAAGAAAATAGACCAAATCTTCTTACACCACAGTATGCTGCCTGCCTACTCTGCTTCTCTGCCACAGAAAGCAAGAGAACAGGAGGGGGGCAGGGCGGGACAGGGGAGGGGAAGAGGAAAAAAAAAAGGGAAAACCACTTGCAGTTTAGCTGGAAGAGCAAAGAAAAGCACTTATTCCGTTTCAGTCATAACAGCTGAAGAGTCTTGCCAACAAACGAATGGGCTGACAGAGTGCTTTAGAAGCTCCATCTGTGCCTCCGGCTATGCTTTTCTTTCATTCAGAGTGCATGACTACAGAGAAGTGAAATGATTTTCACGCTAACTTTGGGACAAATGTACAAGATGATACAATAAATCAATAACAGTAAAGAGGACCTTATGTCTCTAGGTTATTGAGATCAAGAATAAGCTAGTATGGTAGCTTATTTTCCTATCAGCTGCCTCACGGCCGTGCAGCAAAACTTCAGCAGTACTGACACAGTTACTACCAGCTGGTAGCCACCATCCTGAGGCCCCTGACTAAAGGGAAAACAAGGATGAACAGAGTCCCAGAAGACAGGACATCATACCCTCCACCAAGGGAAAGCTAAGACCAACCCTTAACCGCATGGCCAGAAACACATGTCCTGTTTCAATAGTGCCCACTCTGAGGTGAAACAGGAGTTCAATTCCTACAGCTGTCAATTCAGTACTAAAATTCAGCTCAATTACAAAGAGGATACATATTCAGTGGAAAAACTTGGGAGGAGCTCTCATCAGCCATATTTCATCACCAGGTTGTTAGTTTTTAGGTTTGCTTGTTAAAAACAAAAAAAATAAAAGAAAAGAAAGGGGGGGGGGGATCATTCTCACAAACCAGAAACTTTATTCATGTACTTCTCAACTTCAGAACACATGCTCCGGAAAGGATTAAAACCCAAGCTCAACAGTCACAGAAAATGCAGTTACCATTAGAAAAATAGCGGACAAGGTAATTATTCCATGTGAGTTGCATGCCCTCTTTAGGAAAGGTTCCTAAGAAACATGAATTCAGATTTTTAGACACTGTTTCTGAACAAGCTAGATTTCCTTTTACTTGGTGGGAAAGCATGCACACATCCTTATGGGTCATGTAAGCAAAAAAATCTAGGGAGATGAGCAAACTGCTGATGCCCATTCAGATTAAAAATGGAGTGCCAGTCTCACTATACACCTCAGAAGAAAAACAAGAGGATGGCATTTGCCACATCTGTAAACTGAAATGGCACAAGATAGCTGAACGCTTTGTGTGAGCGGAAGTAACAAGTGCCATACAAGCAGGTCTTCAAGTTTTGGGTCCCCCTCACCTACAAACAGGCATTCCTCCCATTCCCTCCATCTCCCACTACCGATAAGCAACAACTGTAGTATTTGTGAAAATTCCTACAACAAGCTGAAGCTCCTGGCCCATGACATGCAGGGGAAGCATCCTTCTTGTTGTGGACTATGTTTATTAAACACACAAGTACAAGACAACATGAAGAGCAATAGGAAAGTTACCTGCAGATCCACACTGCGAGAACTTGCAATCCAGTAATTGAAACCCAAAACAATGATGCACGCGACAAGTGCAGCCATGAGGAGAGGTGGAGACTTCATCCCTCGGCAGCTGTTTCCTAGCCCTACCATTTCAAAAAAAAACCAAACCCAAAGAAGCACAACAGTGTGGAAACCTGTAAATTAAAATAGACACGTTATACTGCATCCTTCGCTATGCTATTTCATACACACAATTAAACTTTTACTGCAATAATACAACAGCTCTCAGCTGAAGGGACTACACCCAGCAAGGAAGGCATACTGTCTAGGTATTTCCATCTGAAGGGCGAAGAAACTCATACCATTAGCTTGTACATAAAGTTTCAAATGGACTTGAGGAGGAAGTCTTGAATATTCCTAATATAACAAAAATCTGCAATAAACAGAACAAATCAGCCATCCTTTTATCATATATTCCACCCAAAAAGCTAACTAGACAACACTGGTCTACAGGCAGAGGATAGATTCCTTGTTATCTCATTTAGTCAGAAAATAAACTTAGTCTCGTTGTTTCAGGAGTAATTTGCACTTTGCTTCCCAAACTTGGGTAGTTTCAACTTATTCCCTCTGATAATACTATTTTAACTTTTTGGTTCCAAGCTTGTAAATGAATAGTTTTTCAATCAATAAAGATTGAACCAAATTACTTTAAGATTAATCTAAAAAATAAAAATTAAAAAAAAAAAGTAGCAGACACTGTTGATTTCAAAGGTAAATTGTATTAAGTGATGATCCTTGCTTTGATCCTCCTCAGCTTTCTCTGCTCCTAACAGAAAATAAATAACCTTGCTTTAATGAATGAGCAGTACTAAAACTACTACTGGTTGCTATTGAGACTTGGGCATTTTCTGTGGAACAGCCCATCTTAACAGAAAAGCAGGGGCAAAGGGCAGTTGCAATTCTGTTTGAACTAGGCCATATTCAGCCTATGAGATGATAAAGTCTGGTCTTAATGAGTGCAATAGCACCTAGCTCAATGAGTCCTCAAAGTCCACTAGGAATCCTGGACACAGTTTCTAATAGATTGCTCTCTTGTAAACTCAGATCAACTTTTTTTCTTTTTGCACTCCTGCAGACAAAAGCCAGCAAAAATGAGCACAGAAGATCAGACAGACAGCAAACATGGATGCATCGCAAGCCAGTAACTAAATCTGAAATGGGTACATTTACCATTAATATATCGTACAGTCTTTCAGGGTGCATGCTTTTAAATAAACCAACTACTTCCCTACGGATGCAATTCTCAGTGGGTTGTGATGTATTTAAAAATTAAAAAGTGGTAGCAACTCTCAAAGGGTTTACATGTGGACATACACTGTAATCACAGGGGAAGAAGGTGATGCCAGCGGTTAGCAGGTACCTGAAATGGTGATTCTGCTGTATGTCCAGCAGTTAAGTCCTTCAACAGCTCACCTATACCTACGTGTGCACATGCACCCTCTGCAAAATTCCCTCTTTGCATTCAATTTAACATATAACCTGTCTTCCTCTTTTCTCAGCAGGGAGTGCACAATACTGCCAGACTGGTGAAGGTTTCAAATCTATTCGTTCATTTGAAGTTTGTGAATTTGCTTATATTCGGGGACGGGCTATATACGGAGCCTATGAGTAAAACGTGTCTTCCTGAAAATGCTGCCTCTTTGTGTACATACACACACACAAAAAAAACCCCAAACTTAAAACAAAACAAAAAAGCGTGCATAGCTGCACAGGTCCGACACCTGAGGCCCAAGTTTCTCGCCTAAGGAAACCTCAGCTACAGAGCAAACCAACACAGTGCAGCACAGCTCCAGTGGACACCCATAGGGCCATGTACAGCTGAGGTAAGGTCAACAGAAAAAGCAAAGGCATGGGGAGGAAAAATGCATTTTTGTTGTAAAGCAAAATAATCAAGATGCAGTAGACTAAAACACACAGAGATATGCACAAATTTCCAATACAGCGCTAAGAATTGCAGAAGCACGTACAACTCCTGTGCCAACCTAAAAAGAACACCTGAGAAATAGAGAGCCACCTCGCCTTACAGAGATTCTGCAAGACACAGTGCATCGTGCCAAGTGTTACTTGAATAAAATAATTGCTATTTTCCTCCTAGCAGTCAGAAATAGAGAAAGTAGTCCATGTTATCAGAAGTAACAACTTGCACTGGAATTTAACTACTGGATAAATATATAGGAGTACCTGTTCAGCTCAAAAACTTTCAGAGGTAAACCAACTATATTGTTCAAAGGAAGAAGGATTAGTTCACCAGGCAGCTGAAAACACAGACGCAAAGCCATGTTAAAGGAATGCTCATACACTTACCGAGTACACAAATCCAGCAGCCTCAGCGACTCTTCTGCCGTTTTCAGCTATTAAAAACAAGCAGGCAAGAAAGCGTTGATTTCACTAAAGCATGTTTGACTTCAATACATTGCTCTCTCTAGAAAATCCAGCGTTGTTTTCCCTTAAATAATTTATGTTAATTGGGAATATATTTTTATACTCAACAGAAGGCAAAAGGAAGAGGAAAGAGATGAAACACAAGAAGGATCTCCCATCTGAATAGTGCAGACCCAAAACATTGCAATATTGATATTGCCTCTCTCATCAGTTTAAAAATAAAAAATGTTTAACTCTCTATCACTGATATACATGCATGCATTTTGGAGGAGGGATAAGCAAATCAGCTCAGTAAGCACATTTACATGGAAATGTATTTGTACATCCTGTTTTCCAGGAAACATCTGGTTTGGCACAGTTATTTGAGTTGAAAATAAAATATGTTTCTGATTTTATGGGTAAGAAAGTGATTTTACTGAACATGAAGGAATCCATCTTTCATGAATGTTTACTACAGATGTGAAAATGAGATGCTGCATCATGTGCATAATGCTCTACATTTGGTAGAGCACAAAACTCCTGACTTCTGAACAGCAGATTTCGTCCTTCTGCTTTGCCAACCTAGCAGTGCTTCATCGAGACGGAGTGTTTTAGACTCCGAGATATTCAAGCAAATTAACATATAGAATACTTTTATTTCCCATATTAATATACTATCAGTCTGAGCAATTCCTTCTTTTACTGTACTCAGCTGAAGTAGGATGGCTAGTATCCAGCAATTTTCCACTACAGATAATTAACAACCGCGCCCACTAAGTCTCAAGACTAAGAGATTAGAGGCAAAGACAGAGCAAAACTTGTGCATCTCAGACTCCCAGAAGGAAAGCCAAGTCTCTCTGCTCACAAGGTCCAGCTCTGTGTATCTGCATGAGACCTGCTCAGCGGGAACAAGCAGAACAGATGAAGAATTCAATAAAAGCAGTGCACAGACGGAGGAAAGCAAAAGGGTTCCCTTATCCCCTGCCTGCCTACCAACCGCTTCCTCCAGCACCCTGCCACCACAATGGTACAAAGCCAGCGTAAGCCAGAGCAGCACGTGAAGACCACGTGCAGCTGGAACAATCACTGAAAAGCGAAGGCACACATCTTACTTGGAGGTTTGCATCTCCAAGTAAGGACAGAGCCTTAGGAAAACTCCCTTGGAAGGGCAGGGCTGTAACCAGAGACAAAAAGGAGGAGGAAAACCGACAAGAACCAGAGGGCTACTGGACAGCGCTGAGGTGACACACAACCCCATCCTGGCCATACTGGCCAACAGGCGACCACTCTTGCCCAGCCTGGGGAAATCTCCTCCCATTGAGGGATCCCTGCAGATAGACAATGGTGCTATCCCCACCTTTTGCAGATTACTTCCAAATTTCTCACTGAGATTCTGGAAGAAATTATCTGGTTTTGCAGATATTGCCGTGAAATTCCTGTATCTGCCTGCCTGAATAAAAATGTACCAGCTTAACCAAGCAAGCTAATCAAAACCTCTTCACTGACAACAGTTAGTTATACCCAGACACAACCAAATCAGACTAGAAGGTACTAGAAACTGGGTTTTATTACAAAAAAAAAACCAACCCAACTTTAAAAAAAAAATTCTTAAAAAAGTGAATCAGAGAGCAAACATTTGTGTGCCCAGTCTTCCAAACAAAAAGGTGATGGTTTGGGGGTGGGTGGAAATGGAGAGGTGACAAAAATGAGTCAAAACCTTTCATTTTTAGTTTTATAGATGGTTAACATACGGTAGTGATCACCCTTGAAAGACAAATCCAATTGTTGGTTCTCACTCACAGCTGGATGTTACCCAGAAGTACCACCATCCACAGTGGCACAGCGAGAACCAGTAACAGCCAGCAGCAACCTTTATGCTTTCAAGGGTGCACTGACTGTCCACCAGGGTCAGAAACTGGGTCTAATACACTGTCACAAAACACAGCACACAGACTTCTTACCATCCCTTGCAGCAATGCTGTTTGGGGGTGTTTTTTTTCAAGTTTGCAAGTCAAAAGAGGTCAAACAAACGTTTTTCCAATGGAGATTTAAAGTTTGTACAACGAACTCAAGCCTGCTGACCACAAACTTTCTAAATACCTTTCACAGGAATCCACAGACTGCAGACTGAAAGAAAAAAACAACAAAGCTGAAACATTCAGCAACAGCCACTTTTCAAACTTGGGTACTTTGGACGACTGGCTCACTTCAAAGTGGCAGCCACCCAAAACCCCAATAAAATTCAAACACCTATGCCACAGGGTGTCATTGACTCACCGTTTGCTCAAGTTATCAAGTTACACTTTTCACGGAAACAGGAAGGGGAGAAGCATTTATGGCACAACGCTTCCAGCAACTGCACTCTCACCCTTCTCAGGAATAACTATCATTTGATATAATAACCATATTTCAGATCTTAGGTCTTCCTTTTCTAATGCATTTTAAACTACAAGTAACAGATCAAAAGAGTATGAAAATACTGAAAAGGAGTCACCTCTTCAGGGGGAGGGTGACTGTTACCACTCCTCCACTATTTTTCAAACCAGGAAGTATCTCTTCTTTCAAATGACTACTTTACACAAGCTAATAACCAATCACCCACAATGTCCTGCCCTTTATCTGATTAAAAAGAAATCCCAAATAGGTGTATAGCTAAAGATGCCAGAGGTTAAGGTAGGTATCTATTCTAATAAAGGAAGTTAGGCAACCAAAGGTAACTTGACAAAACCTAAAATACCTGCACAGTTTCTGGACATGCTGTCTAGGTGTACTTGTAGCCAATACTACCACCACCTGAAAGTAGTGTGTATGAAAACAAAACTAAACAAGCAAACTTATACATCAGAAGGATCTCAACGGTCAGGCTGTTGATTTCTTTTTAGGAAAACAGTTTGTTGTGGTATTTTTCCCATGCAACATGAACTATCTTATTAGGCTCACAATTAATAGGACACCCACTTGATCTTAAAAAAAGACATTAGGAAATGGAGTACTGTAAGTTTAGATATTGGGTGAGAAAACCACAAAATTGCTACCATCCCCCCACCCCTGTAACACTACACGTATGGTTTCACTGTAAAACACGCAAACCTCCGCCTAGAAAAAAAAAATAAAAATCAACATTGCAAATAGTTCTTTATGAGCAAAGTGCTGTTAAGATGAAGGGTCATTTAAAAAGACTCAACCCAAGAGCAAGGTGTTGTGGTTTAACCTGGCAGGCAGCTAAACACCACACAGCCATTTGCTCACTCTTTGCCTCCCCCATGGGATGGGGGAGAAAATCGGAAAAAAAAAAGTAAAATTCACGGTTGAGATTAAGATAGTTTAATAGGACAGAAAAGGAAGGGAAAATAATAAAAAAATAACAATAATAATAAGGAATATACAGAATAAGTGATGTACAATGCAATTTCTCACCACCTCCAGACCAATGCCCAGGCAGTTCCTGAGCAGTGGTACCCCACCCCCGGCCAGCTTCGCCCAGTTTATATACTGAGCATGATGTCTTATGGTATGGAATATCCCTTTGGCCAGTTTGGACCAGCTGTCTCAGCTGTGCCCCCTCCCAGCTTCTCGCTGGCAGAGCATGAGAAGCTGAAAACATCACTGTGTTATTAACATTATTCTCATACTAAATCCAAAACACAGCACTATGCCAGCTACTGGAAGAAGGAAAAAAAAAAAATTAACTCTATCCCAGCCAAAACCAGGACACACAGTTAATTAAAAACCAGATCAACTACTCCTATCGTCAAGTTGACGAGGGAATCCAATAAAGTGAAGCAAGGTAAACCTCCTGGGTGCAAGAAATTAACCCAGTACTTATTGTGTACCCAACAGCTGAACTGAAATATCTGATGAAGTGGGGGAAACACTTTGTCAAGTAGAAGTGGGAAGGCCTCTGGAGGCATGAACCTGCAAAAGCCATCAGCCACCCCAGCAAGGGTAAGAAGAGAGAGACCTCTGCAGCTCTGCCCGCGGGGAGGGAAAGCAGGTAGCCGGCTGAAGCAGGGCTGAGTGAGAAAATGGAAAGGGGTGATCAGTTTCAGGGCACAGCCTTGGTTGGAAGGGACCCCAAAAGACCGTATCTGGTCTGACCTTTCCCGGGAAGGGGAGCCTGGAGATTATCTCACACCCTGCCTTATTATGGCCCTTTCTGATTTCTAACATCATAATTGCTTCTACCTCTGCTGTGAATATCCAGAGTTGTTTTGGGCTCAACACGCTTCTCTCTGTGCAAAAGATTCAAGGAGAGAAGACTGACTGCAGAAAAAGTAATATCATAAAACGCTATTAGTGTCAGCTATGCACGCAAGCTGAGCCCAGACGAACCGCCCTGGTACCTCCACTGGCACCTACCCGCGGCGAGTGGGAAGTTCCCGGGGGACGGAGCCCGCCCGGGGGACGGAGCCCGCCGCCAGCTCCGCCGGCCTCATGCCCGCCTCCCGCCAAGACCCGCGGCTGCCGCGCCCCCACACACACATCCGTGCCGGAGACGTCGCTCGCCTCTCCCCGCCAGCCAGCGGCTGCTGGAGCCGGCCAAAACAAGCCCGGCGGGGCAGANGGCCGCTCACCTCACCTTGCCGGGGTGCTGGCGGCGCCCCCCGCCGAGCACGAAGCGGCGGCCGTTGCCGCGCCTCCCGCAGCCCCCGGCGCCCGCTGCGAGGGAGAGCGGCGGCGGCAAGAGGCACCGCGGCAGGGCAGGAAGTGCGGGGCGCGGAGGAAGTCTGGCGGCCGCACAAGCAGCGAGCGCTCCTGGGCAGCCCCCGCCCAGCCCCACCGCCGCCCGCCTGAGGCAGCGCGGGGCCGGGGCTCTCGAGGGGGCTTCCCGGCGGCAGCTGCCACCGGCGCCTCTGCCCGAGGAGCGCCCGGGCTCTGCAGGGTGGTCGGGGCTGCGGCAGACCCGTCCGTCCCCGCCTGCCTGCGGTAAACCTCCCGCCGGGCAGCAGCGTCTCCTGTCCTCCCCTCCAGCCTGCCTTTCCCGCCCGAGTAGCTGAGGCAGAGCCCTTAACCAGCGCGTTAGCTGGGGTCCCAATTTCCAGTCCNAGACGTCGCTCGCCTCTCCCCGCCAGCCAGCGGCTGCTGGAGCCGGCCAAAACAAGCCCGGCGGGGCAGAGCCAGCCAAGCGGCGACAGGCCGCGGCCCGGGGTCCCTCACGCCGCGCCGCCCACCCCGGTCCGGTCCGGTCCGGTCCGGTCCGGTCCGCCTCCGCCAGCCGTCTGCCTCAGCCGCCGCAGAGGCGGCTCTGCAGGGTGGTCGGGGCTGCGGCAGACCCGTCCGTCCCCGCCTGCCTGCGGTAAACCTCCCGCCGGGCAGCAGCGTCTCCTGTCCTCCCCTCCAGCCTGCCTTTCCCGCCCGAGTAGCTGAGGCAGAGCCCTTAACCAGCGCGTTAGCTGGGGTCCCAATTTCCAGTCCTGACCACAGGCGCTTGAGCCTTCTGGAAAGCGACGTGTGGGAAAAGCTGAATGTCCGAAATCGGAGACGAGTGAAATAAAGCTCAGGAAGGCTGTTTGAATACTTATTGACAGCCAAATAGATGAAGCAGGTATTTTCTTCGTTCAACAACAACAAAAAAAAAGGCAACGCGTTTCTTCCGTGGTTATCAACTCAGCTGGACACACTTCACCATTTAGGTCGGCACATTGCTTCTGCGTGTTAGCTTTGGCAAGTGGAAAATAAACAGTCGGAGTGAAAGCGGAGTATAAAAATTGCTGCAACAGCAGTTGTCAGCTATGAAAAACGCAGAAGGATTTATTCTTTGGTAGAAGTTATGATTTTGAGATCAGTTTCCTTAATGACATGGTAGATTTAACAAATGAAAATTCTAACTGAACAAAGAGCACAAACTTGACAAAAATGATCTTCCATATGTCGGAAGATAATGCCAGATATGAACCTTTCTTCCAGTCCTTGAAGACCACATAAAAATTGATCAGTGTTAAGACCTGCATTTTAGCTTTTTTTTTCATGGGGGAGAACAGATTTATTTATTTATTTAACAATACATACAATAGCTTTGTCTAGCTCAGAAACAAATCTTTCTTAAAAGTTCAAAGCCATGTTGGATCACATCCCTCTAGTTAGGGAGATACGTGATTTCCCAAGTAGGAGCTTTTTTCCCTTCAATTTTTACGGAAAAGTGGATCCTTCTTTAGCAGCACAGCACAGCCAAAGTCTAGAGTTATCATTTGACTAAAAACAGGGTTTCAAATGTTTAGGGAACTGAGCTGGTTGTTGAGATTCATCAAAACACACTGAGACTCAGAAAACAGCTCATTTGTCTTAGTAAGACAAAAAGATGTTAAAAATAAACACCAATAAAAATATTCATTAGGAATAACTGTGCAAGCAGAAAAAAATGAGGACTGTCTGCAGCTGGGCCTGCTGTTTGATTAATTTTGCACTGCTTGCTTACAGGCAGCTAAAAATTCTGTGGAGACATAACCCCATTATTTTCCCTGTCTCATGAGGTTGTCTTGAGGAGAGGCAGTTCTGTCCAGAAGATCAGGCGGGAAAGGAAGGAAAAAAAATCATTTAGGTATAGAAATGACTGACAAGTCTCAAAACCTTATTGACTATAAAGCCTATCTTTAATAGGGAGAGTAAAGGTTTTATTAAGTCCAGCACTGTCCGCAGTATGGATCCCATGAGAAGAAATTAATTGAGTTAAAAAAATACAGCACTATGCAGTTTGCAAAAAGTGATTCAAGAAATTTAAACACTTTGACAGTGACAGAACTAGTTCAAAATGTTTATCAGCAGTCATCATTTACCAGTGTTTCAGAAAATGTCAGTAACTGGTACTGGCAGAGAGGAAGTTGTGAAAAGCTCAGATGCTGCAGAGCAATGGTTCTTACCTAAAAAAGCCCAACTTCTCTGTTTAATGTTCATAGCCATCATTTCTTTCCCTATTAATTAATACTTTAAACTATAACTATAACCAATCTTGCACAAAAATTAGAACATGCAACATTAATAAAAATGTATCTTTATTTTAAAAAGTAATAGCAGATGTATTTTAACAGAGAACTAACAAAAATACAAGTCTTGTCTTTAAACATAAATGTGGTAGAGCAAAGAATTCTTGAAAGCAAACCACTCATTTTGGTTTAGAAGAACAAAGTGGATGGCATATAGGAGCAGACCACTCAGCATGGTTTCCTGTTTGCTACATATTCACAGTCCTACAATGGTCTTTCAGAAGTACATTCCAACACTGCTTTGAAGCCAGTAGGAACACACATCTACATATGTTAAACTGCAGAAAGGTTGAGGATCTTGGCAAGATCTCTTGGGACCAGTACTAGAAGCGATACACTTGATAAGGGATTGTTTATATGGGCTTCACAAGACAGTGTGACCCTCAACCCAGGACAGAGCTGGCCTTGAGAAAGAAGCCAGGTTTGTGCCTGGAAAACTACAAACTAGGACTGGGTGTTAGTGACTTACTGCTGCCAAAATACTGTGTCTGAAGAGCATGGTCTAGAAGTAAAGCAATTTGCAGAAGGCTGCTGGAGGTGGATTGCCTGCCTAATTTGTATCTGTTCCAGAGGTATTTGTGAAAATCAAAACTACTGTTTAAACTGAAGTAAGAAAATTAGATGTGCTTTGAGAAAGAGGGATTAAAAGCACCCAAATCTGTATAATAATGGTTATTTATCATTACATTAACTGGAAACGCAGCCGTAGATGTGTAACCATTGACATATACGTATATATAGCTGGCATAGCACTGAAACCAGGATGCATTCACGTGCAAAAATTGGAAGTCGGCACATTAGTCAGTGGTAAAGGAGCAAATGTTGGTTTATCTATGCCAGAAACATTACCACTGATGGTGGGGCACATTTTTTTAACATTGAGAGGTATCCCATGAAAGATAACAGTAGCCAGCAGATGCCTTTATTATAGGGGTTTTGTCATGTTGCTAGGACTCTGCACAGAAACTTCATTATAAGCAATAGGTTTTGATAGATGTTAAAATGTCCCTAAAAAGAAAACACCTGAGGTACAAAGTACTTTGCAGTTGATGCTATGGAAATAGTACATCTGTTTTTTCTTGAACTCCTGGACAAATAAATCAGGAGAGTTAATCCATGTGAAAGATTGTTCTGAAGTGTGTGCATAAATGCTGAAGAACTGTAAGTATAACTCCAACTTCTGGCCTAGATGAAGCAAGACATAGGGCATTGTTTTTAACTCACCTTTTTGGTCACACAGAGTAGCATCATAACAAGAGACTTGTTCTGACTGTCCAGGTTGAACGCATCTTACACACAGTCCTCCTCCTGCCCCCCTCCCCATCCCTCCACAGCCCTAAAAAAATCAGTGGGGAAAAAAAATCCTGAAAGACCAAGCATAAAACCCAGTGCATCGCTGTGTTAAAGGTGCTGATTACACTTCTTTTGATGCCAGCAGACTTGTTGCTGTGCTCCTCACTTTTTCCTCTCCAAAGCAAACCGAGAAAAAGGGGTTTTACATCAATAAAACAAACTACACACATATATGTCTTACCTAAAAGTTTACTACCCTCTAATAGCAACTGAAATAGATCTAACTTCTTCAGACTTCCTTATCAGGCCTACATCCCAGACCCTTTTCTGTTTGATCCTCGAGGATCTTTTGGGTTTTGTATGTTTTTTAGCATTCCTATCACATGACAGAGAAGGAGCAACTCTCAAAACTTTGTGCAGAAATAGATTACCTTGAGCTATTTTTTATTTCCTAACATGCTTTTTGTGCTAAATGATAGGCTAAAACAATCCAATTCTCATTACCCTTTCACTAAAAAAACCAATCAAACCAGAAAAATCCAAAACATTCTGCTTCTTCAAAGCTGCTGAAAACTTTCTGGTAGAACAAGTGTCAAAACCAGTTATGAGATCACCCTCTGGACACCCATAGCTAAAGTAATATCAGAAGATCATTATCAGCCAGCAGAGGCACAAAAAATCAAACTACTTGAAAAAGGCATTAGCCATGTATTAGTGAGAGTAAGGTCAACTGCCTTACTATACTATTACTCCTAAAGATCCCAAGCAACAGGAATCTAACTCCCCACAGCATCCAATGAAGTTAAAGGTTTAACTTTAACTTTTTTCCATATACCATTTTTCCCTTTTTTCCATATACCATTAACTTACATTGCCAGACATCTCTCGATTCTTGACAAGTCTCATCCATGCAATGTCATGCACTGTAGAGTTTGAGGATCCTACCTTTGAAGGTGTGATTCTCTTCAACATCTGATCTAACCTGAAGATATGAAGTTTTGTAGTCTAAGCATCCAAAAGGTTTATAAAATTAGCAAAAAGAATTAACATGAAAGCACAACAGGGTCTCATTTTTTTAAAATTTCATTAAGTCAGGGCTATACACCAAAACCAGAGAGGTCTGGGATGCTGAAGGCAGCTGCTGGGAGATGGATGATCTCCTGTGCCTCCTGTCTCCTGCTCTCAAGGGAGGGCATCTTAAATCCATGTTATGTGCTTCAGAGGTGCTGAGCATATTACAGGATATGAAAGAGCACATTTGC
>VYZW01052043.1:0-15210 GCA_013401315.1 Balaeniceps rex
AGAAGGTCTCTGGACCTGACGACAAAGCGACAGGCCCTGTGGCTGCTCCAACCCTGGCCACAGGCCCTGTGGCTGCTCCAACCCTGGCAACAGGCACTGCGGCTGCTCCAGGGAACCAACCCGTGGCGGTATCAATTGCCCCTGGCAATTGAAATCTTGGAGGCGAAAGTCAGCTCGTTTAGAAAGGGATGATGAAAGAACAGGGCCATCACAAGGAGAGGAGGAGGAGGAAGAACTCCTAAACGAGACAGAAACCACCCGATCCTTATCCTTGAGTGAGCTGCGAGATATGCGAAAAGACTTCAGCCGTTGTCCAGGTGAGCACATTGTCACCTGGCTGCTCCGATGCTGGGACAACAGGGCCAGTAGCCTGGAATTAGAGGAAGGCAAACAGCTGGGATCCCTTTCTAGGGAAGGGGGCATTGACAAAGCGATTGGAAAGGGAACACAAACCCTTAGCCTCTGGAGGCGACTCGTGTCAGTATCTCATCTATGTTTATGTCTCATCTATGTTTAATCACACTGAATCTATCCCCCTGGGAATCATCAAGGGTTCAAAACATTGCCACTCAGGCTGACCTGCAAGTCAGATGCAAAGAATGTTGCACTGGTATTGGGGTTTTTACAGGAATTTTTCAGTGACTAATCATGAACTAAGCTATCCCCAGGCACCTCTACTGGTCCTTCTGTTTTTAAACCCAAAAGTCTAGCATGGTCTTTTTTTTTGGGGGGGAGGGGGACAAGAAAATATCCACTTTCAGGACAGTGGTCATGTGTTTGTCCCCTGCCCAAAAACGTGCTTGTGAAATCTAAATACACTGAAGTTCGATAGGATTTAGAAGATCTGGGTTGCATCAGTCTGTGATAATTCCTTTCACAATGTTGCTTAAGGACCAAATCAAGAGGAAATGGGCTGTTGGAAAACAAAAAATGAATGTGCAATGTGGGCAGCTGTGAGACTGCTGGGACAATTTACCTTAGTGCCACCAGCCAAACATTCAAATGTGTTTGTATGGTACTTCGAACAATTCAAGACTTAAATCAAGATGAGTGGTCAGACTTAGCAACCTATAAAATCCTACATTAAAGAGCCAAACACATGTAATGAGAGATGTGCTTGTTTTGTCTTGAAGTTCATAACTGTTGCTCTGCAAGTGCTCAGTATATTATTTCAAGTGCCAGCTACTGTTAAGGGTGGCATGACTTGCTTTTTAAGTCTCTGCTGTTTGATTCAGCAGTGTTGTGATCTAAAAGATATATTGTTATGAATTATAAAACACAGTAATTCTTATGGCAACACTGATCCATACAGTCTCAGCATATGTTAGCCCTGGACTTAGCACTGAATACTAAGGCATTAAATGGCAGTGTTTGCTTCCCCTTACAAGGGGTGATGATGCGGCTGCAAATCACTCACCTGAATGCAGATAACAAGGTTCTGCTGTGACTTAATTAATACAGATCTAGTTTTCATGGTTATCCATGAGGACTTGAAAAAGATCAGTTATTGCTCATGTTTGTAAATTCTCAAGTGAATAGTGCAATTAGGCTTCAAGTAATATTTAAAACCTTAAATCAATATTTTAGGAGCACCTCTTCAGCATTCTTGCCTTGTTTTAAGCAGAAAACAGTAAGCCTGGCTATAATAAACACACATGCATGCACATATACACAAGGCAATATTTGTATTAAATAAGTCATGATTTCTCTTGGGAGAACATTCAGCACAAGCTCCCTGTTGTACAGCACTGTTCTCTCGCTTCAGCTGTAGCTGAATGTGTCCTACAAATCCACAATAGTACCAATAATTTTGGTACTATTTTCCTTCATTTAATATAATAACCCTAAAAACTGCCTCTGGATCATATCATCTTTCATTTTAGTCAGATTGTGAGGATTCTAGAAATGGGAAGTCTTTATGCACAGCTGCTATGAGATATCAGCTGGATCATGTCTAATTAGATAGCACACAGTCTGGATAAATAATTTTTTTTTTTAGACAATGGATCCTTCTTTTCCTCAGCTGTTCATTATAATTCTTCCATGAGACCTTTATGATCATCAAAACAATAAAACCAAATTCCTGTCAGTGAAGCTGAATCTCACCTCGCTCATTCATAAGAAAAATGAAGCTGAGTTAATGTGGTGACATCAAAACCCTATTTTTTTTATTTAGGTATCTTGATAAAAAACAATTAAAATTCCTTCATGGGCTTGGTCATACAGAACATGGTCCTCTTTGCTATCATCCTCTTCTCCAAACTTCCAGCTCTAGTCACTGTACTAATTCCTCCTCTGCATACTTACCTTCTGTTATACTCATTGAGTCTGTCTGATGTTTCATCTAAGAGAAGCTTCTCACCTGACTTGCTCTTAATATTTTTTTTAAATTAAAAAAAGCTCCAGCCACTGTGATCATGAAATATCAAAAGAATTTCAAAATGAAGAGTCCTTTGCTGTTCTTCCCAATGCTCTGCTTATGACCTTGCTTTTAAGTTTGACCTTTTCTAATTTTTCTCTGAAGGAATGGCCTGATTATACCTAGAGATGGAGTTATCCATAGCTGTAGCATTGTAATTGCACCATGCTGTTTCTATGCAGCTTAAAAAATTCAGGTCACTGGCCATTTTTTCACCTCTGCAGAGCAGAATTAACGCTACAGTGTCAGCTGGACATTAATGACTTAAATTGTCTTTAATGAAATGAAAGGTATTTTGCATAACCTTCTTGGCTGGGGTGAATAGGAGAAAAAAAGGAGACAAATCTCTGATATATGTTGCTTAATTTGTTTCTACAGGTTCCCTTGGGCTAAATTACTGCAGTGGTACAGTCAGCTTTCTTCACAAGGCCTGCCGTATATTTATAGGGCAAATGTAGTGTTAAGCAAGTATTCATGTAATGTACAGTGAGTCTGGTGATTGCAATATGCTGACGCCTGCACTAAATGTTCAACTCGTTCCAGGTTTTTTCACTTCATTTTGACTTCAAATGTCAAAATGGGAAATTGTATAGCCAAACCCGTGATCTTGGAATATCCCTTTCATAGTCACCAGAAAGCCTACTTGCCCCTCCGGTTGGCTGTGAAGCAGCTTGTGATGCCTCAGTGGAGAGGGGTATGATGGCAGTCTGGAGCAGCCTGTGGAGGAGAAACCATAACCAGGGCAGCCTGAAGTGCTGCCAAGCCTCTGTGCAAACAGGGTGGGTGGATGGATGGATGGATGGAGAGAACGGGACCAGTGGAGGACAGTGGCAGCAGGTCATTGCTGCACTGCAAACTGGACAAGCAAAGATGAGTGGTGCAGCTGGGGTGGTTATGTACCAGGAACGTATACAGAAGCTGAGAGCCAGGGCTATTCGTGCCCAAGCAGTGGGAATAGAAGTATTTAGTGGAGAAAGCATGGGTGGGAAAGCAAGCCTCAAAATGCCTGCAGTTAGCAATGTTGATGCACCAAGTGTGGTGCATTAGTGATGAGACCTCCTTTCTGTGGGGTTAAATCCTGGAGGGTAGCATGGGCTTGCATCTTCACCAGCTTCCTCCAACAGCAGCCTCCTTGCATCCTGCATCCTTGTGGCTCACAAGCACAGAACAAAAACCCTTCTGGTACGTTCCTCCCTTCTGCATAGCACTGTCTTCTCTCTCCAGTGTGAGTTAATGCAGACGGCAGGGAGCAGAGAGGGGAGTCCAGGCTGCGCTCGGCTGTGCTGCAATGTGTGATGAGAAGCAGAGCTGGTTGTCAGTGATGTCTTTATCCAAGAAAATTAATGACTTGAAGATCATGTAGTGGATTTAGAGGTGAACAAATCTTTTTTTAAAATAGGTGAATAAACCACTGAGTCTAAAAGTAGATGAGGAAAAGGGCAAGAAAAGTAAGTGACTCGGCAAAATCCATAGAAAAGGAGGCATGGGACTGGGTGTTGTAATTTCTAGTTCCTAACCTTGTCTGTGGTTGTCTGGACTACACTTCCTCTGCTGCCCTATCTTGAATTTCATTAATTTAATTACTTCAATGGGAACAGGAGCAAGACCTTAGGCTGAGATTTTCAAGGACAGTTGAGGGACTCAGAGACTCGCTGCTGGTTTCCAGTGGGATTTTGTTGTCTTTAAAGCTACTGAAAAGCCAAGATCTCAGTTACTTGTAAATGGTGGCTTAGGGAATTTGAAGTTCTTTTGCTTTCCTTTTGCTTGCAAAGCAGGAGGTCAGAAGAATTATGTGGACCCTGGTAGAGCCATCAGTTGATTGTTGTATTTGTTGGCCATTGCATGTAGCCATCAGGTTCCTTGACAGTAAGTATACATTTATGCTTTCTACAGTACATTTTTAAGACAATTCCAAAGAAATGTAAAACTAAGAGTTGTGTGACAGGTAGACTTACAAAAATAAAATCACAGTATGACCTACTGGATCCTCCTCAAGATGTGTTAATACAGGTATTTTGGTGGTAAGGCTGAAGATCATAAACCACTCAAAAATGAGTCCCTGAGGACCTACCAACCCCTTGGGCAGGGGAAAGGACAGCCTGTGACCGCATGGACATCAATGGCAGGGAACAAGGGAGGAGTTAGTTCTCCCTCTTCATCAGTCTAACTGTGTGGGTTTCCACCCATGTCTGCTACCTAGCAGCGTGAGTAGATAGTGTAGGCATAATGGAGATCCCCCTTTATTTTCCCGAATATGCACAGATTTATAGTGCAGCTCAGGAGATTAAGGCTGCCAGATGTGGCCGAGCTGGGAGTTGAGTCAGCTTGAGGGTCTCACCATGCACTCTGAAGGAGCGCAGTGGGAAGGATGAGGAGGAGGGTGTCTGGCAGAATGACTGCCTGGGCCAGATGACATAGCATATAATCTTTCGCCCATCTTCATACAGGTGTTCAAGGAGTCGTGCACACTGTTACCCTTGGATACAGAGGCATACACATTAAATTTGTACAGCCAGCTGCACTCTGTATGCATATCACATGCAGGTTAATGCACATGCAGCAAGTTTGGCATGCAACTCTCCTTCAGACACACAAATGTCAGTGTAAGGCATGACAATTAGAGACCGACAGCTGAAAACCTAGCCATTAGCACGCAAAGGAGCTTCAGTACCATCAGAGTCCCCTGTGCTTTGTCTTACCATAAATGGATCATGAATAAAACATTCTGAATCATGGAGAAGAGCACAGTTCCCATAATTGCAGGTGAGTGATGTAAAGATGGAACAGCAACACCACCAACTCCATCCCACTGTGGGACACGAGGAGTGACAGAGAAATAGTCATCTCTGCTCTGTCAGCAGAGCCATCTCAGGAGCCTGTCTGCCTGCCATGGAAGTGTGTGTGCACCTGAAAATCATCATTAGATAAATCTACCAACTGGGAGTTTAGGTCCACCCCAAGGCTTGGGTGGAGAGCTGAGAGCATGCCTTTCTAATGCAACACCTCCATTGACTTTTGCCTGAACAGATTTCATCAGTAAATTCTGTCCAGCATCAAGATTATCTCACCACAAAAGTGCATACAGGTAAATGTTTATTCATGTTTGCAGAACTGTAACTAAAAAGGGGACACAGCTGCATTTGAGACAAAATTCCTTCCAGGATTTGTGAAAAGCTGTGGTACCTTACCACCCTCATTGTGTCCACGGCAAGGATGGTACCATCCAGCAGGACCTGTGGTGTAACCTGCCGTCTCTAAAGCATTTCCATAGGGGTAGGGACACTAATGGCAGGAGATAGAGGTGATGTTTAGTCCCAGGGAAAGGAAAGCAAAGCACCATTTCCAGACTTGCCCTTTTTCTGGAAATACTTTGTACAGGGTTTCCTATGTGAAGAAGGACCTGCTGCTTGTTCCTCTGCTTCTGTTGTGGGTGACCTGTAAAACAAACACACAAATATGCATGCACATGTCTGTCATTCTAGCTGTGGCTCTGATTAGAAACATCTAACCATATACTTGTTCAAGTTACTTTATAAATCTCTTGTGATAGGTAGTGTGTTGTGTTTCTTGGAAGCAGCCCGTTTCAGGTCACAGAGTGTAATTAAAGGCAATTAATGCAATTACTCACAACTGTGTTACTGATAATGCTCCAGATGCCATTACGGCACTGTGCATCCTGCTGCTGGCCTTTGCAGGCTGTGCCTTTATGTTCTCCTAGTGTTGTCATTGTGGTTAAACCAGGGGGCTAGAAATAGGAGAAAAGTACAATTTATTGTTTCTAACTCCCCTCGCTCTGAAAATTTCAAGTGTGCTAGGCAGACCCTAAACCCATTTGTCTATTCTCTTTTCTATTCACTGCCTGATGAAGAATAAGAAGGGGACAAGGTGGAGTGTTTGGTGAAGACTGCTATGGAAAATGGTCATAGTTGAAATCTTATAAAGCACTTATATATATAAAATATATTTTACAATAGTCTGTTATGCAATTAAACATGTGCTGAATGTGTCAATTTCCACTAATGAGTTTTATAATTATGGAGTAGCTATTCAAAGGGACTATAACTTTAGGCAGTAAAATCTGAAAGACTCGAATTAGCTGTTAACTTCAAACTTTTCCTTTGGCATCCATCCCTGTCTTTCCCTTTTTTCTCAGCTACTGCCAAGTAATTTACAGTTCAAGAAAGGCTAATGGAGCTATAAACAAAGCACAGATGCCTCTTGCATTTCCTTTATTGGTCTGTGGTATGAAAATAGCCACTGCTTCAGAGGAGGGCACGTGTAATTACAAAGTGCCTCAAGTCTCCTGCTTATCTGCAGAACAGGTACACCATAAATCATCTTTCATCTTCAGTAGGGCTAGCTTAAGGGGCTGAAACCTACTTGAATTCACCCTGGGTTTATTTTTGTAAAGTTAGCATTGGCCTACTGGGATGATTGTTAAACTCATTAAGTCTCTAAAGAAGGATTGACTACTGTTAACTCAGTTTTAAGAGCTGTCTTAGATATATAGTGGGATATCTTCAGATCACCTCGTGAGCCTGTCAATCGCTGCAAGCACATTAAAGTTCAACATTTCCCACTCACACCAGCATGAAACAAAAATAACTCAGCCGAGCTGAATGGCGTTGAAACCGTTTTATAATGATGCAGTCGTGAACGAATTCATTAGCATCAGGTCAGGGCTGCCTCATGTTCTCCTATGCCTTTCCCGAAACGCAGGTTCAGCAGTGCTGAAGCCTGGGCAAACAGCACTGTCCCGCTGCAGCTGATGTCTCCAGGCACGGCCTGCCTCCAGGGCCTGCTCCTGCTGCTGCTGCTGGGACAGGGGCACAGGGTGGCCCAGGCAAGTCAAGCGCTTTGGCAGGGAAGGCTGAGCCCATCTCCCTGCTTTTCATGGGGATGGTTGCAGGAAAGCGGAGTCTGTGTCCTCAGAAAGATGCAGTAGGATTCATCCAACATTTCCTTTGGAGAAGGCTGACTGCTAGTGGATGCCCGCAGCTGATGCTCAGCTTCGCTGCAAGCAGGTGTGTTACTGCATACATGGATTCAGGACATGAGCCCAAATGAGCAGAGGTAACCTTGCCTGCACATGCACCTTGTTGTTCACTCCCTGGTTTGCTGAAGCTGCGTTTGCTGGCTCTAGGACCTTGCAGGGCAAGCAGTCCTGTCAGATACAGCAGGGCTCTACAAAGCTGAGGCTGATCTTCAGCTCTTTAGTAGTCAGCGTTGCCCTGCACAAAAGAGGCAAAGAGGCTGGGTTGTGTATGTACCAGCCAGAGGAAAAGCTTTCCAGACTACCAGTTTTCATGAGCACTGATGTTGAGCATTTGCATCTCAGCTGACAAGAACCGTGGTTTGATTTTTAGGTCTGCACAGAAACATCACAGGTCAAACATGACAGAGTTGCAGCAGAGACCTTGGGACCCCTCGCAGCTTGGGGCCCTGTTCACGCACCCCTGCCCCCCACCAAACTTTGGCTGTTCCACTGAGTGTGTGGCTTGCGGGGAATTTTGGAAAGCCAACCTTTAGATGGGTGGTATGACTATAAAGGGAGGTCAGAAACAGGGTCTCTAAGATATGATATTTAGGATAGTTGTTCTGATACTAAAGGGGAAGCAGCTTCTACCTGCATAGGGCATTGTTTCTGTACTGCATTGTACAGCCCATACAATGCCCAGCAACCCTCAAGACTTTCACCCTCTGTATGGTTTCTCCTATCCAGCTTTGCAGGGTGTATCAAGCATATCTCAAGTATGTACCTGCCTGTTCCCAGATCAATTTCATCTCAGCTACCCCACTTCCGCTTCTGTCCCCATCACCTTCAAACATGCAGTGCCATGGTGAGCTAAGGAGTCCCCAGCCGGGGATCGGCATCCCTGGCTGGCCCAGCAGCACCATGGTGCATAAGCCATCCCTCTGCGCATGGTCAGGAATGTCACCTTAATTGTCATTGCAATGCACAGGTGAACAGAAGCTTTCCTACTGAATTCAATTACACCTTCTCTTGATATTTAGAGCACATTCACTACAGTGATATGACTATTGGGAAGAACAAGATATGAAATAACATGCCATTGGGGGAGAGCCTTAATCCAACTGGAACTGGGCTACCACGGCAGGCTAGATTAATGCAGTTTAGTTTCCATACAATAACCAAAAGGGTTTTCATAAGAGTGCTCAGTGTACCATCATCCACTGCATCAGGTCTGTAGAGCTTTGCATCTTGTGTCTTTTGACATCTACGGCACGTGTATGTTTGCTTGGGGAATTTCCTTGCAGTCGTGGCTCCAGCTGCGGAGGAGAGCCCCTGTGAGCAGTGGCTGTAGACTGGTCTCCAGTCAAACATCCTCTGTTTTGTGGGAATTGGTGTGAGGTATGCGAGGGCTGTGTTCCAAACTGGCACTGTCATGAATGCACGTCCTGGTTGTTGAGGAAAATAAAGACTGGGAAGAGCTGCACCTTGAGTGGCTCCCGAGTCACTGAATAATCAAGGCTAATCCCATTTTCTAGTGTTAGAAGCAGAAAATGAGATATGAAATCTTGCATTAATGATCAGTTTATTATACACATTGGTCTGTATCCACAAAGCCATTTAGGAGTCAAAGCTGTGTTTACTTGAACCTTGCCTTCATTTCAATGCCTTGAGGCTCCTGAACGTCCACACAGAGCCTGGCTGATGGGTCGTGCAGCTAAAACCAGAACAGACAGAGAGTTTCACAGCACAGTCTGACACCGTCCTTAATGTCACTCCACTCTGCACAGATGTGACAACAATGCTGATGTTTTGTGTCCAATTCAGACAGAAAGAGAGGGTAAGGAGGACATATAGTTGTGCTTCTGGCAAGAGGAAGAAGAATTGAAGGTGTATGAGGTGAGCTGTTAACAACCATCAGTTGTTCTGCTGTTAACAACTGTCAGTTAGTTCTGCTGTGTAGACTGGGATTTGAGCTACAGCTCTGAATTTTTTCCATGCGCCTCTGAGTCACTGCCAAACATTGCCAGGAACCTCTGATCCTGATTTGCCACAGAAAAAACAATCTGTTCTCTTGGCTCTGTAATGTACTTCAGATTTAACCTAGAAGGTTCATATCTGGTGGAGAAGACTCCTTTGGTGCCTGGTATTTGTCTTTTTTTTTAATCATGATAAAGATACCAATCATACAGAAACTCAGAAAAAACCAGCCACAAGTTGCGGAGATGAATCAGCAGAGCTCTTGATTGATATCAATTTACAGACCTTGCCTAGTGATCAAATAAATTAAAATCTCTTGCCCCATTACTCCTGATTCATCTAGTTTCTCAGTGGGCAGTTTTAAAAAAATATTGTGTTAGTGTTAAATGCATTCTGTATTTTATATTTGTAGTTTGATTTCAATAGAGAAAAGCTCTAAAAAACTTTGTTGGTGCTCCCTAGCGATGAAGTTTGCCTGCAGTAGAGCTGCAGGAATTTTGCTAATGATTGTGCAATTCCATATCCTAATTGCTTTAAATTTAAGTCCCTCAAAAAGCCTGTTTGGGGGGTATAAAGTCATTCACACATATCAGTGCTTGCAGGACTGCGCTTTTATGTAGCACAGGGCTTTTATGATGTGAAAAATGTACACACCAGTGAAGAAAATCCTTTTTCCTCCCTAGGCTTTGTTCATTTCTGTCCTTAGCATTAACATGCTACATAAACTTTCCTAAATAAAATGAGATATGCCACTCTTGTTTCTTTTCTCATTCAGTATCAGACAGAAAGCCAGGCACCAATGCAGTCAGGCAGACACACACACACACACACACACAGAGGCATGGAGAATATTTCTGCTCTCAAACCCACCCCCTGGGTCGGTTTCCAGCAGCAAGCAGTGCAGTTCCCAGCAGGGCGGTCACTCCCGTGGCTCCCTCCCCATAAATGTTCCAGGCTGGGGACAAAGCATTGGCCAAAAGGACTTTGATGAATGACAAACTGACATTAACCCATACCTCTCTCTTGGGCTGAACTTTACTGACTTAAGAAATGTCTGAGAGAGGAGGAAAACCCACAGCAATGGTCTACTCCTGCCTGCAAAATAGCTGTACGCAGCCAAGCGCCACAGCTCCCTAGTGCAGATGGACATGTGCCACAGGAGCCAAGCATAACCACGCTGCCTCTGAGCAACAGAAGTTAAGCCAAAAAAAGTCTCTTCTGCCCTCACCCACCACTAGCCATGGTACGGGAATTGCTCTGACTCTGAGCCAATGGACAAAGCCTTGCAGACTGGATTTGCACTGGTAAATCCACATCGTGTGCATCTCCTCCAGTATGAACCCTCTAAAGCTTTTGGGTTTCCCCAGCACATGCTGTGATTTATGTCTACACAGACAAATGAAGGAACAAAAGGAGAAGTTGATGCAATCTATATATCCAGATCTGATATCTTTTAAATACATGTATGTAATATATAAAAATATATAAAACATGTATATACCTTTTAAATTATACCACGCTCAAACACTCAAGCCCAGCACAATAGTGTTGGCTGAGGTTCATTATGCGAAAGATCGCTAAGGCTGCATTGCAGGAAAGGGAGTACCATAGCACTGCATACGCAGAGGCAGCGGGATGCTTCTGCCCCAGGGAAGCTGCCACTAATCCCGGTCCAGTAAAGGACAAGGCTGACTGTGATGGTTAGATCCTGCTGAGAAAGGGAAGTTGTCCCAGGACTTCGAAAGGCCCCAGAGAAAACAGCAGAGAGGATCATCTCTTTTTGCACAGAGGCAATGAGTCTGAGCAGAGACTGGGAGCACTGGGACAGGAGCAGTGATTAGGGATGGGCCCAGTTCCCTGCACCCTCTTCCCTGTGGGGTGGCTTTGAGGTGCTAGTTTAATCAAAGAAGGTGATTACCAGATGCTTTGATTGATGATTATAAAACCTTTTTGATAGTAAATAGCTGTTGTTTATCAGGGATACAAAATAGTTAAATAAATCACTTGTTTCATATAGTAGGCATGCTTTAGATGCAAATTCCTCAAAATACAAGCAACTTGAATAGTAGCTACTTAATGATAGTTTTTATTTATTCTGAAAAATGTTATAAGGTAAGGTCCCATTCATCTGGGCTAATACAAGGTGTGAGTCAAGCAGCCCAGCTCATGCATCCTCCTTCCAGCTGTGTACCCGAATCACTAGCTAGTGCCAGGTGCTTTCTGACCTCATTCCTTCCCCATAAATGTTGCAGTGGTGGCTACAGTAGGCTCCTTGCTATGGTGCAGGAGGGCTCCTGGTGTTCTGTATTGCAGCTCATGCACTGGAGGATGTGTGGCTATCTCCTGAGATAGATTAGCTTAGGCTCTGTTTGCTCAGATGCTGCTTCCTCCTTCCTTGGTGGCTGGTTTGGCACGCATGGTGTTCTGCAAAGGGTGGCTGACTTTCCATCCACCCTCTGTGAGGAGGCTGGGTACCAAGTGAATGTCTGTATGCAATTTTTCTGGTTGGTTCCCTGTTCTCTCCTCTGCTGGTAAGATGCCCTATAAGCATGGAAACTGGGATTTTAGTTTCCCCAGACTTTTTTTTTTTCCCCACTGTGTGGCAGATAAAACCCTTTTTTAAGCATTTCAAGCCCTGGCAGAAGGGGTGCTTTTGCTGCTATGGGAGAAATATGTCTGTGCTCTAGTTGTGCTTGGGTAATCCTGTGGTTGTGCTTCAGTCTGTCAGAGCAGTTGCTGGGGGTTAACAGGGATGAAATCTACTGTGGCTTCTAAAGCTGAAAGGTCTTAATTTCACTTCTGGCTGATCTGTGGGATGAAGAAGTGGCAAAACAGTAGCCTGAAAGCATGGAAATGAAGGAAGGTGCTGAGCCAGAGATTCCCTCTTTGGCTCCAGCCCACCCAATTACTGTGGGGGTGCAAATGAAGGTGTATAGGCTTGTGCTGGGCCTTCCTGGTCATGCAAGCAGTGAATGAGCTTTTCAGAGCTAAACACCCTGAACTGTGCCTGATCCAGAGTAAAGCTGCCTAAACATGTGTTTTCAGAAGCAGTAGCTGGTTTTGCTTGCTGCTGCCCTGGAGCGACCTTGGTGCCAACCTCCCGCTACGATGAAGTCCTGAGGCTGGAGCACCCCTCTTGCCTCATGCAGGTCTCAGTGAGGAGCTGTGAGCACTTGTTTCCCTGCTGGGCTTAAGGTCGCTTCGTGGGTTAGATGCCACAGCTTCTTTCTGACCCCTTTTTAAGAGGTTGTTCAAATGCCGCTCCTTCTCCAGTGGTCAGGGGACCCCTCCTGGCCACAGCAGAGCTGAGTGCTGCTGGTGTTCCAGCCCCGAGCGGTGGGAGCTTTCCTTATGGGAGCATTTCTCCTCTCAGCTGGCTCCATGCAGGAAGGGTGATTATTATTTTGCTTCAGTATGAAAACCCAGAGACAGTGCAGGCTGATGCAAAGCTGCTCTGTTTGTGGAGATGCAGGGAGGTATCTTCAGTGTACTTACCAACTCACAGAAGAACTACTCTGGTTAAATAAGGACGTACAATGGCAAACCTGTGGGGCTGTTTTTGAAAAGGCTATTACTGGTGCATCAAATACTTCCAGCTTGTTAATTAAAATCAAGGAGCAGCAAACTCTGTATAGGAGAGGGAATGCCTGACTGTTCATTCAACAAAGCAGCTGGAGATGGTAGCTGTAACTCAGTGCTTTCAAATCCTGCAGCATAAAATCTGAATCTGCTAATGCAAACCTTAAACAGAAATTGGTTTTTCTGCACAGGTGCTGCTGTTTCACAGCATCCTCTGTGCTGATACAACCCCTCCTCCCAAAGCCTTTGCTTCTGCTCTTCAATCCCACACCTCCTTCAGATTAGTGGTGGCAGCCAGGGAGGAGGTGGTGCAGGTTTCCCAGTGAAGCAGAGCACAAGTGATGGGTGCCTGGCTGCAGGCAAGGCTGCCTAACACTGCCGTGCCATGCCAGGAGCAGTGCCACCCTTGTCATCAGATGGCCTGGTGATGAACAGAGTAGATAAGATATTTTATGGTTTACTTCTCTTATTGCCACAAGATATGTCAAAACAGCTCAGTATTGAAGCTATTCAGGTGGCCTTTCATGCTTAAAGGTGCCTTCATTTTTTTGTTTCAATATCCCTTCTCATGAGGGGTGTATAGGGTGATAAAAGTTTAAAGAGGAGGAAAAAATACCTCAATGAATTATTGAATTAAGTGAAAAGTGTATTTTCCTCCCAGTCTAGCCTGATAGATGAGGTATGACCTTGTGAAACCCAGCAGAATACTCATTGGATTTCTCAGCTCCCTTTGACATAATATTTCCTTGTTCTTTGAAAAATGATCTTTTATAAACACATAGCAGCAGAGATGAAGGGATGTTATGTTTTGCTGGAGGAATATTTCTTGTAGAAATATTGAAACTGAGGCCATGGATATGTTCATAGACACTTCCAAAGTCTGAGTGCTGTAAAATGGCATGCATCTATACGCTGACCTCTCTGGGTTGCTCCCAATTTGATTCCAGTGATAGTACTTTGGCCTTTGGGGAATATTGCACCAGTACTTGAGACCAGAGACTTGGTAAGGCACAGCATCATATGGGTGTGAAAGCCTGCAGGACCGCAGTCCAGAGGAAGAGCATCCTTTGGTGCTGATACTTTTCCGTGTGAAACTCTGTCCCAGAAGGCACCCTTGTTTGCATGAGCCATCACTCGATATGTTGCTGACTAACTTTCTAAGTACTTGTTTCTCTAAGCAGACTTATTTGATTTCTCATACTTTTAAAAGGCCATGAGGAAACCTTGTGAGTAGTTGACTGTGAGGACAGAAAGTGAACACGAAGTGGAGCATCAGCACTAGGGTATTGCCTGCTGTTCAGATGCCCTAACACATCCTACGACATAAGGGAAGGATGTACACTTGCAAGTGCTGATTTCCAGCTGGAGCAGAAGAGAGTGAGACTGCTCTGAGGATATTCTACAGACAAAGCCTGTGATGAACTGAGGAATATATATGGAGAGCAGTCCTGCAGTGTCACAAGGTGGGCTGCCACACTTGGGAGAAGCTACTTTAGTCACTTTGGTTACATGAGTACCAGCTTTGTTGTCCTGGTCCAGACCCTTCATTCCTCTGATCAGCTCGCCTGCTTGCAGATGAGCTGACAGCCTCCTGGGGCACATCAGCAGTTGCATGCAGCTTTGCTGAAATGTGAGTTAGCCCAAGCTGTGCTCTTTGCTGCTGTGGCCCATCAGCTTCAGGCAACTGAGTTAAGTTTACATAAACCCCCATCTAAGGATTCTATATGGATGTACTCATGCTGTCCTCAAGCACTGACTTTGGTTTGAAGTCTACCAGTGCCACTCGCCATCTAACACTTCTATTAATGCTAACTGTGGTGCTTGTCTGCTAGCTTGTTCTCTGATTATGAATGGCACAAACTGCTTGTAGACTGTGAAGTGCCCTTGTAATAATTTTTAAATTTATAAACTTTTTTAGTAACTCCTTGTTTTCCTGTTAAGAAAGTGTAAAAGTAGTTTCTCAGCTAGAAGCTTTTAGCCATCTCCATTATACTACTATAAACAGTGACTTGCAGCTCACAGTTGTTGTTTGTTTCTACAAGCCTGAGAGAAGCCAGGCATCTCCTGTTTGGGTTCCCACTGGGGCTGCAGGGGCTGCCCTCAGTAAGCTGGAAGTACTGAGGGTTAGGAGATGCTCTCTGAAAGGTAGAAGCTGGTATTTTTCACATAACTTTACAAATCCCACCCAGCAGCAACCATGGATCCAGAGTGATAACTATTTTAGAATAGAATATTTTCAGTTGGAAGGGACCTACAACAA
>VYZW01052045.1:761-19402 GCA_013401315.1 Balaeniceps rex
TCTTTAAGTAGAGCAGGTTGCTCAGAGCCCCCTCCAAGCTGAGCTTGAATGTTTCCAGGGACGGGGCATGTACAGGCTGTCTGGGCAAGGCGTTGCAGTGTTTCACCACCCTCATCATAAAAAAGGTCTTCCTTATATCTAGTCTAAATCTACCCTTTTTTAGTTTAAAAGCATTACCCCTTGTCTTATCGCAAAAAGCCCTGCTAAAAAGTTTGTCCCCAGCTTTCTTATAAGCCCCTTTAAAGGGAAGAATATGACACACATTTCCTGCTTTTGCTAAATATGCCTGAGCATTATGCTGGAAGCTGCTGGCAAGGTTTATTAATGTTCACCCTTCTGAGTCTGAAGGGACCTGTGCAGAATTGCCTTGCATACAGACAGACCTCAAAAAGAGAAGCCATGCTAATAATTCTTAGCAGAAAATGTAGGAAGTTAAATGATGACTGAAATTGCAGGCAGGTCAAGACTGATGGCAGGGTGCGATGAAAAAATAAAACAAATTTATTGAAGAGTATGTTTGATGTTGTTCAGTGAGCAAAAATAAAATTTGCAATTTTCTTGACTGGAAAGCATATAATTTTTATAAGTTTAAACCATATATTTGGGGAATGCTCCTTTCCCACATGTTCGTTGTGGGGCCAAAGGCACCTATTGGTCTGACCTCAGAAGAAGGGTCTGAGTATACATGCACATTCGATCTGCTGAGATGCATTGGCCACTGCATTGGCTCAGTGGCAAAGCTGAGAATGAGACCAAAACTTCCTGATTCCCCATTCTTTACTTAAAAAAAAGATAAACAAGTGAAAAAAACATTCTTTTCAAGATCTTTTGCATCAACTCTGTAAGATTCTAATGGCTATAAATTAATTATATTATTTACATTATAAATGTTTTAAAAGTTTTATGCTTTCAAGTTGTTTTTTTTTTAATTGGGAGCTAAATAACATAGAGCAGGTTCAGAGGAATAGATGTGAAAGGTAAGGAAATTATTTTGCTCATTCATTTTACAAATATGCAATTACAGGCAGGAACATCTAGTAGAAAGAGAGACACAAAGTGCGTGATAACAGTGCTTGCAATTTCTGCAGGTTCCCATGTGATAAGTAGGGGATAGGATGTAAATAATAATTAGAAAAATATTATGTAGTTAGTCAGGAGTAACCTATTTAAAACACTAAACACCACTTAGGAAGTCTTCCTCTGAGAAATCGACTGCCAGGAAAAATGGGGATGAGGAGCTGGTAGCAAGGCCTTTCCAATGACTCACTCATACAACAGCGTGTGAACAACGAACAAGTCTACTGTGGTATTGCATATATTAAATATAACAAAAGGGCATGTCAGGAAGTTTCTTACAATTTTTGATTTCATGACATGCTTTTATTACTTTCTCCATTTTTTCAGTCACAGGTTATTAGATTTACTGCAGCTTTGGAAGGTACAACACATTAGTATCTGTCGGGTATGCTGCCCCTAATGACTTTCTTAGCTTGCTCAGGTACAAACATCTTGCACTGGTATTTATCAAGTGAACACAATCTTTTACCTATTCATTTGTCTTAGGAATGAAGAGCTTCATGTTTCCCCTGATACAGAAAGCAAGATTTCAATGAAGTCCAAAATGTTCAGTGCATCAAAAAGACTAAGTTTTGCTTGGTCTTGATGATATTTAAAGTAATCTAAATAAGGTTTCTGGCACAACATTGCTTCAGCCATTACCATTAATTAGAAGTTTTGTCTTTTTTTTTCCTAAGTAGTACTCTGTATAAGTGCACTCAGCAAGCTGCAAGTAGTTACCATAGCTATTGATCTTTTTGACATGCCTAATTAGCCTAATTCTGCTGGTCTGCCCTGATGCTATTGACAGAAAAAAAAATGTATCTAAAAGGGCAATGAAAAATCTAGCTTGATTACAATAATAAATTAAATACTATTAATCCTATCACATAGTCACATATTTGATCAATCTTGCTATTTGAGATATGCAAAATTGGGCTTAAAGTACCCGAAATTGATCAGACAAATTTTTATTCCTTTTCTGTAGATCTTATTCTACTCTCTGCTGAGTATTTTCATTGTTGAATTCTCATGCAAAATAATGAAAGTAAAGAAAGTTTCACTGTTTCATACAGATTTGCTATTAAATTACTTGAATTTCCCTTTAACTACTTACAGGAGAAGGAAATGTTTTTGATGAGCTTTAGCCAAAGTACTAGTTGGTTCCATTGATTTAAGTGGTATTTGCCTCAATTCTTACAGGAAATATAGCTATTATATCATAACATTTTTACTTTCACATAATGAAACTCAGCGCAGCAAGAGGATTATCCTGAGTTTTTTGTCTGTGGCAGTTTCTGGTATTTATGTTTGAAACGTGATTCTCTATCAGACGTTAGAAACAAATCTGATAGACTGAAAACATGCAGTGCAGAGGTGGAGAAAATAACAAGAGTAAGAAATGAAATATATTTGAGAGATAAATGTAACTGAAATATACTTAACAGAAAAATATACTTAACAGAAAGAGAACTATAATTGTTGTTGAAATAACTGTGGTAAATCTACATTGTAACAAGAACTGGGCCTTGCACAGTCTCTGTACCTTTTGTTTCTGATATAATTTAATAAAAATGCCTCTCAAGACATCTCATTAAAGGTGACTCATTATTGTGGAACTCCCATCTAATGCTTGTGTGGCTTTATTATTTTTAGCATGGCTACACCAGCGTAAGATCACGATGCTGCGACTGTGAATATATCCTTCAAATTCCAGCCAAGCGCTAACCAGAGTCTGATCTGAGTTACGACACCATAAATCTTTTGTACTTGAAATCATTGGGATCACATGCTCTACCAGAAAACACTGTTTGCTCTACTGAATGCTTAACTACTGAACCACTGCTGTGCTATTATTATTATAGTTATTTATTATGAAAGGCTGACAGTTTGATAGAAACTATTCTTCTCAGGCAACGTAATATAGATATGAGTGCTTGTGTATAACTCATTCCAATTAATTAGTTTGTTGGTATTTTATTAAGCATTAGCTGAAAGTGATTTTTTCCCAACTCTACAATACTTCGGGCTTTCAGCTAATTAATTGGATGCCACCTTTGTTATTTACAAGGGGATTGCGATGATAAGTTATAGTTCATTTTGAGCCAGTGCTTCCTCGATGATCGATTAGCATCATTTGAAACAAGTTCAGAGAAGTTATATGAAATGCTCTGGGCCTGCACTGGGTTGTCCAGCCGCTAAATCAGCAGAGTAAGGAAAGCACCGCACAAGGTGATTCACAAACGCTTTTCCTGCATGCTCTCAGCCGCACCACACACTGCTAATGCTACTTGTAGTAAGGAGAAGGGGCTTGTTTTAAAGGCACTGAGGTCAAGCTGCTTTACAAATATCAAAACATATGTTGAAGTGTGCAGCAAAGGTGACTTTTCTGCTCTCTGCTGTGCAGCCACAGGAATAAGAGGAGGTTATTGGCTTTCCTTCCCACTCCTTACAATTTAAAGCCATGCGAGGCACCTGAAAAGTGCTTGATATCACTGATGAGTTGTGTTCTGATGATTTGTGGCCTGCTTGTGATTTGTGTGTAAGGCGAATTTAATAAACATGAAGATCTTCACAGAGGCTTGTTTTCTGTAAGGCAAGATGGGAAGCTGCGTAGGTGTGTTGTTTTCTACACAGTGCTGTTGAGGGACAGTTTAGATTAAAAGCAGTAAAAGTGGATGTGTTCGCAGTAGGAGGGAACCAAAGATTTTTAATTCACTACAACTAGAAAATGTTCAATGTGAGGAGTGGATAGAAAGCCTGACTCATGGGTCCTGTAAAATCTGGGATAACCAGTTACTTGTTTTTTTATCTAAAAGGAGCAAAGGAAACAGACCTGAAGTTTTCATCCTCTTCAGCTACCTCTGATGATCCGTTAAGTGACATGAGTTGTAGAGTAAGCTCAGGAGCTACATTCCAAGTCAAGTTAGTAATTATTTTATATATATATAGCTACAATATATTATCACATGCCCCTGTACAAGGGGCAGTGGAAGGCCAATGTGTAAGAGCAGGTGGGTGAGAAACATATGACAGTCTTCACTGAGCAAGTTGAAGTCAACAATTTGACTCTGTCAGTCTCTCCTATCATATCTGTACATAACTGGATCATATATCTGAAATCACCATTTAAAGAACTCTTCAGCTGTCAATGCAGCAAAAGTCTTCGGGGATTGTTCTAAAAAGATCCTTAAGCTGGAGAGTCTGCAGCACTGGAGACACTTACCGAGACACGTTTGTGGGCAAACAGTTGGTACAAAAGAAACTTTCCCAAGAGGTGATGTTTGATGACTGTAGCAGATACTTCAAATGCAGCATGTCTTGAATTAGAGTTCAGATGGGCAATCAAGTTATTGTGGCGTAAAGCTTTTTCACACTTCAGCTGAGCCATAATGACTGTTTTGTGGGTGTGTCTTTAGTCCATAGAAAATGACAATGCAGGGATGAACAGCATCCTGATCTAAATGGTGGATGAAGAAGGTGTACAGCTGTTGAATGTGATGTGGTTTTGTGTGTGTAGGCAGGCAGGCAGGCTAAAGCCTCCTTAAATCCATGCCTGACTTAACTCAGACTGCAGGCTAAACTACTTTGCGTTTCTTTGCAGTTGGTCTAGGCTGAAAGCAGGCATGAGGACAGCTGCCATCACTCAGTTAATGTGCAGTAACCTGTTCCTCCAAATAGACAGTGTGTGAATTTATAGAACTGATCCTACCACCTAAACGCACAGCATCCATCCTGCATAGTCACTTCCTTTGCAAGTTAGAATTAGAAATAGAGAAAGAAATATATTTTTGAGTCCTCTAGTCCAAAGATGCAGACCCATATACACAGACTCAGAGGCTCCATTCTGTCAGCATCTGGACTCTGGCAATAAGGGTCTGTCCTTATTGAACACTTCCCTTTACTGACAACCTTAGGGCAGGTCACAGGGGAAACAAAAAAGAGACAACAGAGTATTGTGTTTAGCAACAAGAGACCTGCAGCATGTTATTGGCAAATGGCTTGGCAGGAGATTTACAGCTAAATATGAAGCACTGCAAAAAAGGTTAAGATCTAAATTTAAGTCATGTAGCTTTCTCCCTCTAATAGTATTTTTCAGACTAGTGGACTCACAACCAATTTTTGGTGCTGAACTGACTTCAGAACATTAGCTATGCCCATTTAAAATGTTTTTCTATTTGCTTTGCTGCTCTTAGTGATGAAAGAAAAGATTTTCATCATCATCCTAAATCCCTTTAGCTTTATATTTGGAAAAGATTATAGATTTCATTAAAAAATACCCTTTGGAGGGGTATTTCTTTTTCTGATTTCAAGGTTATGTTTTTACACATGGAAGATTTGTCCTAATTGTTTCACATTTAACACTTTTCATGGTAAAACCCCCTTTTTTTCCTCAAGTGAGTCTTAACTGGCTCCATTCCAAAATTACACATTTGCTATTAGTCAGCTTTTTTTCCTAATTAACTTAGTTTTCATAAAACAGGAGAACAACACCTGTTAGGACTTCTTGTTTTATAACAAGCTTATCTATCTACTTTAATTTTAAATCCCAAGTATTCCTACTGGGGTATACATGATATATTTGATAGTATTCTTACTGACTTTCCAGTTATACAGCTATCAGTGGTTGGAGCGGGAAGTACAACTTATAGGAATTGGCCATTGTATCTACATAAATATATGTAAGAATAAGTGAAAAACAGACTAAATTACAATATGCATCATAAACTACCAGGTTCATATTATAACAGCACTGGCCAATACTGCCAAGTGTTTGGGTAAAAACTGTAAAGGAAAGGCACAGTTCAATTTATAATTGCCTCTCCATGGGAAACACCCATTGCCTGAGATTTCTTTGAAGTAACCCTTTGTAGAGCAATCCTTTATCCAATCCATAGCAGTTTTTCATTCACTGATCTCCCTAGGCTTTGCAAAAGAAAGAAAGTGTTATTATCCCATCGTAGCAGGGAGGAAAACTAAGGTGAAGTGGCCTCTTCCAAAGCCTGAGGAAAATGGCAAGGGAGGATGAAAAGCACAAGGATTTTACATCAGTGGCAAGCTCAGTTCTGAGCTTTAAAGTGTGCAATACTGCCAGCTTCTTGGCCAGAGGGTCCCAGTGTTTGGGAAGGTGGAAGGCATGAGGCTGCCTGGCTCCCCTGCCCTGGCACTGGCATGGAGTGCCCTTGACTGAGATGCCGCACATAAGCGCTTTTGCTTGGCCTTTCCTTGCTATCACCATGTTGAGGTCGGGGGGATATCATTCATGAGCACTAGGGCGCAAGGCAGAGGCCACCTGTCTCCATGTGCAGGGAGCCACCTCCTCCTGGCTCTCAAGGGGCTCAGTAATGGCATGCAGAGAAACTGGAGCTGGTTCCTCCCTCTGCCTTAGATGTGTGGCTCAGACGTCTGAGCTGTCTTTGGAGCTGTGTCTGCAACACACTGCACTTCAACTAATGACATAACATAAATCTTGGAAAGGCTTTTTAACTTGGAAGCAGTGGTATGCAAATGTGGCTGTGCCAATTCCAAACTTTCACTGCTAATGAAGTCTTCCTCTGCTGCTTGCTTTTTAGAAACTTTCCTGCTTAGGCCTTTTCTAGATGAAAAATTTCTTCTACATCATGCTTCATTATATAGAGTAGATATATGCTAAATATGTCATACCCACAGGGTGAAATGACAGCACTGAACAGTCAGAGGCTAATATACTGTGCGTTAACTTCCCCACTTATCTGTCTGCAGTAGGGAGTCTGACACCTAATTAGCGCAAACCCCACCAGTCTTGCTAAACTGTGGTCATCCCTATTGCTAATATCACTTCAGCTGATCAGGTATTAGCCATGGTGGGATATTTTATTTACAGCTCTTTATTCATCACAAAATTTCAACTTCCTGCAAATTCAGAGTGGCAACTGCTTACAGAGGTCCCTCATACCTGTACAGGAGAACTTGTTCCTTTGAGAAAAAGTGGTAATGTCATCTATTCTACATCACTTGTTAAAAGATGAGGGGATTCAGGTTTTAGTAGCTTCTCCTGGGCATAATGGTATTCAGGATTTATAAATTCAAGAGGGCCTTGTGCTGGCTAAAGGGACACAGACCCTCAAATTAGCAGTAGGTTTAAATTACTTTTACAGTAAGCAGTACAAAACACTGGTTGTTCACATGTCTCGTTACTCCAGACTTGGTGTTGCTTCAGCTGTGCCCATTGCTGACTGACTTCTGTTGACATCACTGAATGATTTTACAGTGCAGGCATGATTAAATGTGTGTTAAAAAGCAAGAAGGGACAGTGACACTGAGCAACAGAAGTGATTTCTGCTCAAAGCAAAAGAATAAAAAAGCTGGGAAGAGAGGGAGAGTATTACACTCTAAAACAATGTGACTGATCCATTCTTATTAGGAATGAAGAAAAAAGTATAAATCTGACTTTCAAAATATATTTTCAATGTTTCTCTAGAAGAACTTAGAAGTTTAACAACATGATGGGCATTTCATGAAAGGTGCAGGCTCAGGCTGAAAACCCAAACATTCCTTAGCTGAACATTTCTTAAGGAAAAATCCTTCCACCAAAAAAATCTGTAGCTGCCAATGCAGCCTGCAGAAGATATACATGAAAGACGGGGACTGGGAATTATGGGGGAGCACATGTTTACTGATGAGGAAGTTCTCCATTCTAGAATCTTATTTGATTTTGAAATGCTCCAGTTAGGAATACATTGTTGCTTTTTTTTTTTTTGATCCCCTCATTTACACATCATTAAATGTAAAATAATAAATGCAAACCAATTTAAAGTACATTTCATTTCCTTTCTAAGATCACCAAGTGTAGTAAAATATATTTTTCTTGTTTATCCTCAGAGGGCCCAATGCCTAATTGATACCATATTGTATGAATAATGTAGGTCTAGGCACTAGTTACAGAACATCACAGTGCTGCTGTGAGCTTTTTTTGTTATCCCAGGTTGTTGGTTCTCTGTGGTTACTCGTAGCAACTGTATAGACAGACATGGCATGGTTATTCCTTACCAGCTCATTGCTGCCATCCTCATCAAAATCCTCCTCTATTCCATCAGTCATCTCTTCTCCATCCCCATCTGCATCTGGCCCTCCTTCAACTGGCTCTTCTGTAGAGTTATCTGCATTCTCTGATATGCATTCCTCTTGAATCAAATCAGCATTATCTTCCATTTGTTTCTTTTGAGCTTCTGTAAGGAAAACATACTCTATAGAGATTCAGTAGCCTTCCCTATTGGTGTCAAAGAAAAGTGCTCTGAGGAAGAAACCTAAGCTTCCCATCTCCAGATAAGCTAGCTTTGTAAAAGTCAGTGTGTTAATATCTACCAGGCAAATATGATAAAACCCCTTGTTTTCAAAAATTAATGCATAAATCAGCCATAGTACCAACATGCTCATCTATCCCATGCAGTGGATGAAGGCTTGATTTATCAGCGGATCCAGCTTTTTGATTTTCTGGACTTTGCTTTGCCCTGGGAATCCAATTGGCATAGTCACCATATATTTATTTATCTGCAGCCAATGAGAAGTACATAAATCTCTATGCTCTGAGAAGCAGAAGGCTGTTAATTGCCAATAAGCGAACAAGGATTTGCATAAATTCACTGTGAATATAGCTCAACAACCGTACAGATAAACAACAAATCCTTCTAGACAACTGAACATATTTTTTAATGTAAAAGTTTCTCCCCATTGGTATAATGTGCCAAGGTAACTAGAGAATGTCCCCCTCCAATTACCCAGCTGTAGGGCTTCCTATAATTTCCACAAAGCAGTGGAAAGAAAAGCCATTTCCATGGAGGCCCAGAGGATCTGTTCTGGTTGGCTTAGCGCAGATAGCTGTATTGTTGTCATTATGTATTGCAAGACTCCTGGATATGCTGAGGATTTCATCCAGCCAGCAGAAATCCAGAGGAGGGTTGAGGGAGGAATGACAGAGACAGATTGGCCAGAAGAGTGGTTGGAGGGATCAGAATCTTATTCCTATGCACCTCAGAAGTTTAGATGAAAAGCTTTATGTACTCAAAGTGAATACGGGCCAGAAAATTGGTTGCCTGTAGCTGGAATATCAGTGCAGTCTGAGGGCGACAATACCCATCAAAGATGAAATTTCTAGAACAAAACAATTTCTTTCTTTTTTGGATTGACTGTTCTGTAACACTAGTAGTGCATCACCTATCTTGTTGGACAGGCAATGAATCTGCAGATTGCCTGTGAAGCTCTATATTTTTAATCTCTATGAATTTATTATCATTTTACTATAAATTATTGCTAGCTGCATATAATATTCAGATCTGCTCACGCTTTTCTGTATCATAGTCTTAAACCAAGACATTTGTTTTTCCTTCTACCTCTGCACATTTATTTTGTGACTTACTTTCATCTCTTCAGTCTCTGTTAGTCTCTAGTCCCTCATTTTCAAACTCATTTATACATAACAAGTAAGCTTTTCTCCCTTAGTCATAAAATTTCTTCAGAAAGATTCTTGGACTTTAAGAATAAAACATCATCTTAGTTAACTGCTTTGACAGTACTGTAGTCATGCATATTAGTAGAAGATTCAGCCCATGGAGCCTCACTGCCTATTGGTAAGGTGCTCTATAAAATACCATGCTAGTTATAAGTTATTGTGTTACTTGCCTTACCACGCAAGGAAATGCCTACTATGTCCTGCCCCATCACCTTCTGCTTCAATCCACTTCTGACATTAACCCAGATGTGGCAGTGACAACTGAATCAACTTTGGTCAAGGCTTTCAAAAAAGGGTTCCTGAAATTAAAGTCTTAATACATTTAAATGGGAAAACTTTTATGATACAGCTGCAAAAAAATTAGCTCACTTACTTAATTGTCTGAATGAGAACATAGACTGGGCTCTTCAGAGTCAAAAATACCAGCTCAGCATCTAACTCTTTTGGGCTCTTCTGTTAAGATAAACTTAATATCCTACTTTTCAGCACCCTTCTCTGATGTTACAGGGAGAATATTCTCCTCTAACAATTTTTTTCACATCAGAACAGTTTCTTATCCCTGGCTTCCTGATTCAGATTTTTACAGAGGAGCTACCCCTGCAGTTTTCCTATCTATGGGAAATCCTCTTATCTGTATTCCCCCTATTGGAATGGTCAGGGGTTGATAATAGTAAAAGACAGAACATCAGCCGTTATTGTAAGGAGATTTTTCACACAGCTGTAGAGCAGTAGCCAATGTGTGCACTGAGCTTGTCCAGCTTGTCTGTTTAACCTGTCACATTCCTCCAGATGTATAACTTTTAGGATTAATAATTAAATATTCTTCATGAAAATGATGCAAACTTAAAAAAACAAAAGTGCAAGATGATGGCTTGATTTTTGTTTTGTGTAAATGAGACACAGATCCTCTCTCTGATCAAAGTCTTAGAGAGGCCACACCTTCTGGTAGAGGAAAGTGAGAAATAATATTGCCAAAACATAGAGAAGGAACAAAATCATCTCACATGACACCATAAATGAAATAGTTCAGCCACTGATGTAGCCTTATCTTATACAAATCTTTTAGCTGAGGAAGCAATCATCTGCAGACTAATCACCCAGGCTGCATAACCCTCTTCATCAGCTCAGGAGACTTAAATGGGGATCCAGGTTTACTGGTGTCTCTGAGGTATTTTTATTCCTCACACCCTCTGATGAGAGGCAAGGAATATGGGGGACAGTTTTTGCACCTGATGTTTTAAAACATCAATTTGAAACCAGTTTTTAATCTCTGAGGAGATTATTCATTGCTTGTCTTCAAAAGGCATAACAGTATGATTCAATACAAATCAACGTTTTCCTCTTTGAGCTGATTTCTATTTAAATGAGTTCACTACAGTCCTTTAGCAAAAGTGAAAATTGGATATCAAAGTACAATGACATGCAGGTTGTTTTGCATAGTAATGGATTTTATATAAAAGATCCCTGAAGTAGGGATGTGCCATCTCAGTGCGTTTCACTACACAAGTGATTCAGTGAAGTGCCTTGCAATTACATCTTCACTGATTATATCAACTTTTATCTAACTTGCATAAAGTACAAAATAGAATATAATGAATACATATTGTGTATGGTTCTCCTAAAAGAGATAATCACACTCTGTACTAATGGTTTACCTTAGACTTGGAAAAAAGCACTCAACTTATTTTGTGGGGTAAACTATAATAGCTGAGGGATTGGTCCTTTTCTGTCAACTTAGAAAATGATTATAAATAGAAGATAGGTTTTTTTAAAGAGCTGGTTTTGGGTTTTTCTTTTTTTTAAAAAATTTTTGGCTGCAAAATACTTTTCTGTAGTGTTTTCCCTTAGGAAGACATTCATTAGAGTTATTTCTGAATGCCAGCAGGAAAATTCTGGGTTCAGAGAGATACCTCTGCAACAGATCAGTAAATAGGGCAGGCATAGGAACAGGAGGGATCCGGATCTAAATATCTATTTTGCCTGTGTCAGGTTCATGAACCTCAACTGCTAATTCCCACCGATGTTTTAGACAGTCTTGATGGAGCTCTCTTTATGTGTCCTGTTGGGTCTTTTTGGCTTCACATAGCTGATTGGAGTTAGGCAAGGGACACAAATCTGAGTGCCCCGACAGCCAGGCAGTTGTGGATTTTGAAGCAGAATTTCCTTCACACATTTCACACAAAATACATAAAAAATTTTCATCAGAGAATGGAGGGGAAAAAAAAATAGGAACATTGAGATTTTTCACAAGGTAAGGCTTCCATTTCACTACTGGCTCTCATCAAAATCAGCTTGCTAGTACACAGCTCCTGAACAGAGATACACCATGTGATTTATAAGGAAATAGCCAAGGAAATACCATAGACAGTGGGAAGAACTGAGATTATTGTCTATATACACCATGGTGAAAATATAACCTTATAAATGCCTTATAACTGCTCAGTATGGCTTTAAAGTGCTGCCAGGTGAGATCATTCAGCTAACAAAATGATCACTGCAATGATAGAAATAAAGATCTTAAATTAAATTAAAAAGCAGTATTGGATTTTGTCATTCCCAAGGTTTGCCTCAAAACAAAACATTTCAAGCCAGAGAAAAGCTGAACTATAGGTGCGGCCAGTTTTACAGAGATGCCACAGCTTCGCACAACAGCTCAGGTTGGAAGGGATCTCTGGACTCTCCAAGTCCAACCCCTCTTCAAAGCAGGGCCAAACTCAACGTTTGGTCCAGGTCCATGGGGCCCTGGCCCAATGAGTTTCGAACGTCTCCAAGGATGGAGCTACTACAGCCTCTCTGGGCAACCTGCTATACTGCTTAGTTGCATCTTATTTCCTTATATCAAATAGGAATTTCCCTTGCTGCAACTTGTGACTATTGCCTGTTGCCCAGGCAATTATTCCTGATATAGACCATCTAATAATTCTTAATGTGGATAGCACAAGCATCCCCAAGGTCAACAACCTCTAACTTAATTCTGTTCAGTCAATTTTTTAGTGATGTTTTGTTTCTAGAACATCTAGTAAGAATCTTCTATTTTCTTTTTTTTCCCTACTACACCATAGAAAACAATTCTTGAAATGATGTTGCATGCTCTGCAAAGAATATTAATTTATCCTCCCAACAGTTCTACCTGAGAGTTAATTTACCTTGCTTCAGGCCTCCATTATGTAGCAAAATTTCTGGAAGGCTTCTGTTCTCTTTGGTCTGTCTGCTTGACTGATAACTAGGTTCTAATTTAATTTATGTAACAACAAATTGCTTTCACCTACCTGCTTCAGCTTTTTGCTGCTTTTCAATCTTTTCCAGTCTCCCTAGCAAGGAGTCAATTTTTGTTTTGATCTGGGTTAATTCCTTCTTGATTGTTTGCAACTCATCTGATTTCACTGTGGAAAGAGAGCAAAGATGCAAGACGTGAAATAAACTATATTTGCAACCCCCCATGAACAAAACATGTTGTTTTTTCTTTCCTCTGTGGTACAAAGTCTACTCTCTTATTTTTGTCAATATTTTTAGAGTTTTAACTTTTAAAATGAACATTGTTAGTTAAAAATGCTGAATCCTAGGAAATCACAAGATACTAAACCGTAGTGGCAAAGGGTTATGTGAGGTGTATTGTTCTGTAATAAGCATTTCAGGCAAAACATCTCAAGGGCATGCTTAGTAAATCCAAGTAACTTTTACTGAAAAACAGCCTATAGTGAAAGAACGATTCAAATACGACAGACATTTCACAGTCCTGCAATGTTATTTTGCTGGACTATTTTGTAATAATAACAACAATAATAAAAAGATCCCTCACAGTAGCAGTAGGTATTTTTCAATAAGAGTGAATGGTAACATAAATGCTAGGGAGCCAGGAATGCAGTGTTACATTCCAGTCAACAACTTCATTGCAATAGAGGGTGTTAAGTATTATTGCTTCAAAAGCTTTCAGTTCTGGCCATTTCTTGTACTTTTTCCAGCCATAGATAACATATGAAAATATTTCTTTTTATGATTACATCCAGGGACACGGAGGCAACACCCACAAATTAAGAGCTGAAGTTTCCAAATCTTTGTTGCATTGCATTACTCTTCATTTATGTGCATTATTGCACTCTTCTTGTCTAATGTAAGAATGAGTAACTGCATTGGAGGTCTTTTGGCTTCAGAAGAAATAGCACTCCAGCACTCATGAATGCTCTCATTATTATGGCATTATCAGGACATGTTTTCATGCTCAGAAGATAGTCCAAACAGATCCACTTGCCCCATCTGTGCTAGAATATCATCTTGAAAAGGCAAAGAGGAGAAAATGGAAACCCTGTGTTAGCATGGAAACATGAAGGTCAAGAGTAGATAACACAGCTGTCACTCTTACAACTCTTGTAGAAAGAAATGCACCATCACCTTAAACTGTGAGGGACTGGCAATGGAAGAGCACTGAGCAGTATTACTCTCCCATCCTTACAGTTGCTGAAGCAGGATGTGCATTGACTTTGGGGTGTGTATCCGGAGCAATGGGAGAGCCCTTAGTGAGCCTGGGAAAAGGGTTGTTCTGTCATGGAGAAGGACATGTTGCCTTTCTGTCCAAAGGATCTCCTGGCTGCATCTTGCCTTCTCAGTCCTGTTCATTGACTCATGGGCATGTATCTCATCATGGTGTCTCATGGGTATTTTTTATTGTACAGTCAAAGTCTGATGATGAAGAGTGCAGGCAAGATACTGCCTGCTTCACTGGTAGCAAATGAGTATGTGTTTTCTTCTAAATCAGCCTTACTGCAAACTTGGAGCACATTCACTGAGGTTGAAACCAAGGCTTTTTATCTGAGAGTTTGGATCACGTGCATTATAGTTATAACAAGTCAGCTAAAGGCAGTAAGTTGCTATATGCGGTAATGAACTTGTTTAATCATGTGCTCACATTGAGAAATTGCATATCTCACACTATCATAGGCTGAAACCTCTGATCTCATACTGAATGAATGGCAGGCCTTAGAGAACAAAGCTTAAAAGTAACTTTTGTGCTAGACCCTTATATGCTATACAGTATTTGATGGCATTATTCAGTATATTTATAGAGTGAGGCCTTAAAATGTTCTTGGAGAAATAACGGGTCACTGTCCAATCTCTCAGATCTGTAACAAAACGTTAAGATTCTGACAACTATATATGTAGAAGTTTACTACTTCCCCAGGGGCAATGGTTGGTCTGTGCTGGAGTAGCAAAATGTCACAGATTCCAGGGTGAAATGGTGTGAATCTGTCCAACGGTGAATGCTAGGTGTCTGCAGCAGTGCGCTATGAAGCCAGCTGACAACAGATGCTGTGCGGCTAAACTGTTGTATTAGAAGTGGTCTCTTGATGGGCAAACAGCAGGCTTGCCAAGGCTAAAAGGTCAAAAGTCAGAAGAGACACCACAAGGACCTAATGAGATTTGTCCCCAGTCTAAAATGCAAAGCAGAAACATTTGCACTTCTGAATTTGGTGAGGAAACAGGCACATACATAGGGCTACTGTTCAACTCGGGTCAAACCTTCTGCTTCACAGGGGCTTCCCTGTGGCGTCTCAGTGAGAAATCAGTTTTCGAAGAAGACTGCATCAGAGGGAATACAGACACAACAGTGGGGATTCAACAGCAAGCAAAGATGCTATAAATGACTGAGGAGCTTTATTGCTACCTTGCAAGATTCCCCTATGCCAAAACTATTTGCTAAAACTTTGGTCACTGAATCTGCAATTTATCATTCACATTTAATAAGGTCATTAAGTAGGAGATTCCATCATACAGTCAATCACTTCAAGTTAACACTAAAAAGGACTGAAAGAAAAAAGGGGAAAGATTTTCAACAAAACTGCACAACAAATTCCAAATTTCCACCCTCATTCCAACACTGTGATGGTGTAGTTATTTGAATTGCTTATTGTCTTACTTTGCAGGGAATTGTACAAATCTTCAAAATCATTCTCCTAGAGAAAATCCACTCTCAGTTATATTGTACTGGGTATTTCTGTAATGAGCAGCAATTACTAAAGACAAATTATAAAGGATCCTAATGAACAACAAGCTGAATATGAGCCAGCAATACACCTTTGTGATAAAGCAGGCCATCAACATTGTGGGCTGCATTAGGAGAAGTGTTGCCAGAGGGTTGAGGGAGATGATCCTTCCCCTCTACTCAGCACTGGTGAGACCATATCTGGAGTACTGTATCCAGTTCTGGGCTCCCTGGTACAAGAGGGAATGAAGAAGACAAAGCCAGACTCTTCTCAGTAGTGCCCATTAACATGTCAAAGACCATTGGCACAAATTAAAGCACATGAAATTCCATCTAAACACAAGAAAAAGCTTTTTTTTTTTTTCTTGTGAGGGTGGTCAAATACTGGCACAGGTGACCCAGAGAGGCTGTGGAGTCTTCATCATTGGAGATGAAAAGCCACCTAGACACAGTCCGGGGAAACCTGCTGTAGGTGATCCTGCTTGAGCAGGGCAGTTGGACCAGATTAGCTCCAGAGATCCCTTCCAACCTCAACCATTTCATGATTCTGTGATTCTGTGGTATAGAGCGTGGGAAAAACTTTAGGCTTTTTAAACAGAGTATTATGACAAAGTGTCCTGGTTTCAGCTGGGAGAGAGTTAATTTTTCTTCCTAGTAGCTAGCATAGTGCTGTGTTTTGGATTTAGTGTAAGAAGAATGCTGATAACACACTGATGTTTTAGTTGTTGCCAAGTAGTGCTTAGACTAGTCAAGGACTTTCTTTTTCAGCTTCCCATGCTCTGCCAGGTGCGCGAGAAACTGGGAGGGGGCACAGGCAAGATAGTTGATCCAAACTGACCAAAGGGCTATTCCATACCATATGACATCGTGCTCAGTATGTAAACTGGGGGGAGTTAGCCGGGGGCAGTGATCGCTGCTCGGGGACTGGCTGGGCGTTGGTCGGCGGGTGGTGAGCAGTTGCATCACTTGTTTTTTTTTTCTTTTTCCCTGGGTTTTGTTTCTCTCTCTCTCTCGTTCTCCTTTTCATTGCAATTTTATTACTATCATTATTATTGTTATTTTATTTCAATTATTAATTTTTATCTCAACCCACGAGTTTTCTTTTGCCCTTCTGATTCTCTCCCCCATCCCACTGGGGAGGGGGAGGGGGAGCGAGCAGCTGTGTGGTGCTCAGCTGCCGACTGGAGCTAAACCACGACACAAAGACAAAATGTGAAGACTGTAAATACTGTACTTCAGGTGTCCTGCTTTGAGTATATAAATTTTCCTTTAAAACTTCACAGATTTTTTTTAAATTGATCTCGGGCAAGAAATAAAACAATTGATAAACATGAAACCAGAGCTGCATGTGTCCAAAATATCTGTTCATCTGCTTTTGAGTAATAGAATAGGAAAATAAAGTAGCTTACTGCTTTTTTTCCTATTAGCAGATAAGTAAAGGCCAGCAGGTGACAGAAATGCATGTATTGAAAGGGAAAGAAATTGCTAATGAAATTCCCGAAGCACTAGCTCCAAAATGGCTAAATATCTTCAACAACTTTGATGCAAAAAGTAAATAAACAGGTGAAATTTGCTGATGACATGAAATAGGAAGATATCATCTATTCAGAGTGACCTGGAATGGAAGGAGGAGTCAGGTGATTTTAAGGAATGCTACATTAGAAAAAAGATGAAATGCAAGTACACTGAAAAAAGTCCTGCACTTGATTGACTAACAGCAGAACTCTTACTTTTAACATGGAAGCTCATCAGCTGAAAAAGACAGTAACAGAATTATCCTCGGGTGTAGTTGTAGTCTCAGGTTGACAATAGGCTATCGCTATAATGTAGCCATGAGAAAGAAAATGCAGTGCTAGGATGTGTCAAATGATGTATTGCTAAAGACGGGGAAGTACAATGCCATTGTACAAGGACCTGGTGAGAGCTCATCTGGAATAATGTGAACAGGTTGAACCACTGAGTTCTGGCAGGTGCATGGGGAGAAGGGCCAGGAAGATGACCATAAGAATGGAAAGCCTGTAGTGTGACAGAAGAGTTTTGCTGTTTGTCCAAGACAAAAGAAGGTAAAAGGAAATAAAACTTTTAAGCTGGACAGTGTTGGCACAGCAAATGGATATGAACAAATAAGAAACAAATTTAAGCTGGAAATTAGAAGAAACAGAGACAAATAAAAACCAAACCCTAACTAGCTTTAAGATGGAGCTTAAAGGATTAAGTGATGTGGCTACTTGCAACAGTAAGAAATTAGATCCAGTGACCCTTTCCAGCCCTCTGCCAGGAATACAAGGACCTTCCAGAATGCATCTTTCATTGAAGCATGTAGCACTAAAGGAGACAAACTGCATCCAACTCAAAACAAGAGATTTAAAATTGAGGTAAATCACACTTTTAGAAATGAAAGTGCTACTGTTGAATTACAAGTATATTTGTGAAACATTTTTAGCCATAACCACAAATTGATTCATCCACAAAGCATGATTCAGACTCCTTTGGAAACAAATGTCACGTATTTTTAACTAAGCTTTTCATGTTTAATATAAAATATTTTATCATATTTTGTTACTTTAGATTTCACTGAAAAATGGGTTAGCTGTTGAAGCTAAATATAAACTATACAAGTCAAAATTAATTAAACGTATCATTCAGTATATATTTTACCACTTTTGGAAGAAGGGGCAGGCAACTCAAGAAGAGTACAGGGATCTCGTTAGGTCATGCAGAGAGGAAATTAGAAAGGCAAAAGCCCAGCTAGAACTCAATTTGGCCACTGTTGTAAGAGATAATAATAAGTTTTTACAAATACATTAACAACAAAAAGAGAGCCAAGGAGAATGTCCATCCTTTATTGGATGCAGGGGGGAACATTGCCACCAAGGATAAGGAAAAGGCTGAGATACTTAATGACTTCTTTGCCTCAGTCTTTAATAGTCAGACCAGTTATCCCCAGGGTATTCAGCCCGCTGAGCTGGAAGACAGGGATGGGGAGCAGAATAAACCCCCCATAATCCAGGAGGAAGCAGTTAACGACCTGCTACGCCACCTGGACACTCATAAGTCTATGGGGCCAGATGGGATCCACCTAAGAGTACTGAGGGAGCTGGTGGAGGAGCTTGACAAGCC
>VYZW01052051.1:5220-15629 GCA_013401315.1 Balaeniceps rex
ACATCAAAGCAGGTGTGCTACATTAGTACACCTTAAAATTTTTGGCTTCTGCTGGGTATCTGAATGTTGGGAGCCACTAGGTCTGGGGAGGGAATGAGATTTCACTGTATTTCAGAGAAGATTTCCCCCTCTGCCCCTTTCAAAGAGGATAAACATGATTATCTCATCTTCTGGTCCCCAAGAGAAAACTTATTAACAGCTAACTAAAACTGAGATGCTGGAGAAAGCATGATGGCAGAGACAGCATTATCTGCCAACCTTCAGTAAGGATTTTTGGTGACTGAGCAGAGATGTTTATGGTATCAGTAAACTCCTACAAGCATTTGGACTGACACCCGTGGGCAAAAACTAAGACAAATGCCAATTATTGCCAAGGACAATCTGCAATTAAGAATTTCACAGACAAAACATGAGACAAAGGGAACAGACAGTAAATCATTATCAAACAAACTGAAATAGAGAAACTGGAACAAAAATTTAACATATCAAATTATTCCAAGAAAAGACAAAATAATCCCAGTGACTTAGAGTTCAGAAAAGCTGCTGATGCTGAATCATCAGGAGCCATAATTTCATCTGCCCAGATTCCTGATGTAGGAAATGTTCACACAATTTCTGTCACCTTTCAAAAAGAGAGTATTTCTATTAAACTAAACAAAAACCTATCCTATCTTAATCAGCTAGTCTCCACTTGGCAGCTGCATATGTGTAGAATATTTCTAAGAGGGAACCAGGTCACCAAAGGAAGCATCTATTGAGCATCTTTTCTTTTACTCATTGACTTCATATTTTTCCTCTGTGCATTACACACTTTTCCCCTCCTCTGTTGGCCACCTTGGCTCTGGAATCACACTGGGAGTCAATCATTTTGCAGTCTCTGGCCCAGAGTATTGATTCAATGCTGTGAAAAACACCATTCGGTTATAATCAGTAGCTAAACCATAAAACTGTATTATTACTTACTTTCATTCATTCGCTCCAGTAATATGACTAAACACCTTTAACTTCTTTCATCAAATCTCTACAGTAGCCACGTTGTGCCGGCAAGACAAAAAGTAAGTTAAAAAAAAAGATAAAGTCCAAATAGGCCTTTTGGAGCATGATCAGATCATGCTTTACAAGTAGGCAGTCCTTTAATATCCTTCTTTGAAAGACAAATTTAGTTTCTTTACCTATAATTTTCAAATGGACACATGCCATTCTCTTAACCTTTCATAACAGACTTGTTTCCTACTCCACCTGGTGTCTGTATACTGATACCAGACTCCCATGAAATATCCCATTAGTCCCACTGCTGAATTCTGGTTTCACCTGATGTCACCTTTCATTACCAGGCAATTTAAAGCTCACGCATTCTGCCATAGCTGAGGAGACATAAAGACCAAAAATTACTTTAGAAAAATTGCTTCTCAGAAAAAGTCTAGGAAGAATTTATAAGTCTCCTCTCTCCATTATTTTTTTTCCCCATCAGCAATTATTCCAAAACCTGAAGTGTTCTCCCATTTATTTAGCCTCGCATTAGTAATAAAAAATATTATTTTCTTAACTTTACAAGCCTATAAGGCATAAAGAATCTTTTAGATAAACACAAGTTGAATTCTGATGGAGCCAATCCCCAATCTTGGAAATGATAAAAATACAGGTAAAGAAATCAGTACGCATCTTGCATGGCTACCCCTGTGTCTTGTCAACCCAATAGAGATGGGAAGAAGTAAAAACAGTAAGAAATATTTCCAACAAAGAGGAGAGGGAAAGGAATCATCAGAGGGAGGGAACATTTAATAAAATACTTTAAATAGAAATTACTTTAATTACAGGAGACCAATAAAGATGGAAAAACAAGCAGTCCAAATAGCACATTGATGGATCTCAAAGCTTTTCTGTTGCAGAACCTAGTAAAAGAATGCACTAATTACTTTGCTTTATACTGTTCAATATTTCTATGTTTGTATCTCTATGATTAAAGAATGTACCTGATGGAATAAGTCCCAAGTCCAAGAGTCTTTACCGGACAATCTGTAGACCTGAATTATGAATTACTCTACCAATGAACCAACGAGTTTCCAAGGCTTGCCTCTTTGTGGAGGCTCAACACAAGACACTGAAGAGGCCAGAAAGTACTGCCTGAAACAGTTATCATCCCAACTGCAAAGGATAATGCAAAGAAAATCTTCCTTTGGCATAAAGAGCAAAAATAATATTCTAAAGATGGCATAAAGAGCAAAAAATAATATTATAAAGATATGTCTTGAAATACAAGCCAGACATTTCACATGAAATTGTTCCTGTCTATTGTTAACTTCAAATGAAGATGATCTAGGATGCCGCCTTCTTCCTCACTTTTAAAATTCTATTAAACACATCAAATCATGAGAATCCCATATGTATTAGAATGGGAACAGTAGCTTCTAAGTGGAGAGAAATAACTCTGAAGGAGGAAAAAAATAAGTTCCCTTACCCCAAGATGAATCCTTTAGTCTCTCTTCCTCAATTCCATCCTTCTTAAGATGAAGCTTGGAAGAAGAATCCATAGTTAGATGGATACAAGAAGTTACTCCCACCCATTAAAACGTATCTTTCAGCAAAAGAGAATTCAAGGGAAGAGTGAAAATGGTTTGAGGTTGAGCTGAAAGTTAGCTTTATAGCAGCCGGTCAAGAAGTCAAATCCAAACAGCCTCTTCTCTCTTGCTTTTATCAGAACATAATCTGAGGAATGTTGTAGATCAGACACTCAAACAAAGGAATTTTGAACCCTTGATATGCCTAAACAGCTTGTCTTATCTAACTGAGAAGCAGTGGGGTAAATTTTTTGTAGTAACTCATACTCTTTGCCTAAGTATTTGTAAAGTGGTTATACTCAAATTTGGATAAGCCATTTAAATAACAAGTTCTTTGGGATCCTTAGGGTTGCGTGAAAGTCTAGAATGACAGTATTTAGCTAATGCCTAGAGAAATGATGTGGAAGGGCTGTGGGGAACTGAAATTTATAGCCGGAAAGATCTGGGACTTGGACACTGTATTATGCCAAGTCCCACATGTGAGTCATTTCATTCTTTCCTCTGGATGACTGATTAATCCCATTCCACTACAGCAGCAGCAAGTTGTAAGACATGTTATAAGTGCACCAAGCTGTTCCCAGTGCTATTGCCAAACAAAGTAAGAATATTTTCTTTGATGTGAAGAAAAGTTACATTCCGTCCTCCTTCAATTGCTAGCAGTGTTGAAAAACTACTTAGGTGAATGGCTAGATATCACTAAAATCTTGTTACACGACATATCGTAAATCTTATTCAGATCAAGCAACAGAGATATGGAAATCAGGGGGGGCGGAAAATAAGGGAAAAGAAAAGAGAAAAAGTGAAAAAGAGAAATACATGAATAAAGCACTTTCATGAACCCTTTCTTCCTTGTCAGCAGAGCCTTAAGCATGTCCAGAGTATTTTAAGTGTCCCATCAGGGAGAGATGATAATTAAAAGAAGGGTATGTGAAGAAATATATGTGAAAGATATTTCATGTCTATCCACTGTTAGGAGGGCTGGAAGTGCTATGACACAGGCACTGGACAAATGACTTAGTCTCAGCATTTCTCCACTCAGAATCTGTGATGGCAACAGATCTGCCTTTCAACAACCATTTCATTTTCTTGGTTACTGCCCAAAATGTTTTCGAATCTAAGCCATGTTTTATAACAAATCTGTAAAGTTTCAGAGTGCTACAGAAAGCATTACAGAAACGCAAATCATACTACTGGTTAATGCAGTTTCTATAAGTAGCAGGTGAAATAAATAATTGAAATAATATGTACTCCTGATTCACAGTGAAGGGAAAAAGCCCTACTGCACCTGGCTGACAGAACTACAGATACTGCTGAAGACAGAACGTTACACTTTACTATTGGAGATGTACAATGCCTTCAACTGAAGACCAAATCCTAGCTGGCTAGAAAAGAATAGAATTACAGCTCAGTTGTGTCTGAGAATCCATGATAATGTATAGTAATCCAACAGATAATATTTAAACAAATGTTGTTCAAAAGCATTAACTTCTCTGAAGGTTCATAATATACCAAGTTGTTGTCCTTCCGTATTTATGTACTACGGGTATTGTAACAGCTCTTGTACTTTGTAGCATACTGGAAGCTCATGCCACAGACCTTTTCCCCAAAGGTCTCAACAGTATGAACTGTAGCTCTTCCAAACTGCAGCAGTCCCAAAAATTACTGCTCATTTGCCAAGGCCCTGTTGACAATCCTCCACCCCAGGAACCCTTTCAAACTGCTTTGTGCTTTCTGGGCAACATTTGTTAACTATGGGGAAAAAAAAGATGTTTTCTTTTACCTGCACTATTGTTGCAGAAACAGCTATCTTAGCCAGTTACCACACTGGACTTCCTGAAAACAGACCAAAAAACCCAAGAAATGCTGTCTCCTCTGCTCTGTGCAAACATACACACATACACACGCACCCCCCTGTTCTGTTTGCAGTAAATAATTAAGAGGTGAATTACATATTTTTAATAGACTATTTTCTAACAATATAATTGTTAAAATAGTAGGGGGTGGGGGAACCCACTCTCCAAATTCAATGGGATAACAATCTTTCCCTTGGACCCTGAGGTTATCCCTTCAAGTTACAAAAGCAAAAACACCAGAGAACTAGCAAACAAATTTATCACATTATTGTTGGCATCAAAACAGAGGAATTTTTAATCTATTTCAGCTGAAATCATATGATCCAGTAGCCTGGGGGGAGGGATATTAATAGCAGTCAGGGCAAAGAGGAGAAGAGAGCAATTTTCCTCAGCCCAGAGCTAGACAGCAGGTTCTGCACAGCTCTTCTCCACCATCCACCCGAGTGCATGGGGCCAGAGGGGTGGGAAGCCCAGCAGCAGCGGGGTCGCAGAGGTAGCGTTGGGCATGAGGGCTTGGCAGTTTCTGACAGCCCACCCCAACTACAGCTGTGGACTCATACCACGGCCCTCCCGATGGCAGCCGACCCCGCTTTTGATCGCATTTGAAGAGCTTTTCGGCTGCTTCTGCAACAGACTGTGTGCTATTGTACTTCGGCTTGGAAAAGAGGATGGAGACAGCACTGAAAAAAGTAAACTGGCTATGAGCAAGTCCCTATCTCCTATTTGGTATCAATAACATATTCCTTTAATGAGGGGCGGGAGAGAAGAAAAAAAACAAAACAGCAAAGGAAGATGGAGAAATGGCTTTCATCAACAGAAATGCATACATGAACCAACAAGCTGAATAATCACAAAATGGGGAAAAACCCTGATCCAAGCATTAATTATTGAATTAGTATTCATTGAAATAACATTGATTTTAATTAATCTATTTCACATCGCTGTTCATATCCTATGTGCTTTCTATTAGAGCTTAAAAATCATTAGTGTATGAGCCTTCTAAGTACTCACATCTTTAAAAATAACAAAAAGGAGACAGAAACTTGCTAAATAAATATTTTTTAAAAGCCTCAAATAGTCAATAAAGAAAAATTAAATGTAATTGCTTGTCACTGTGCATTACTAATATGGAATACACTAGCATGTTGCCAGCTGTATTATAAACATAATTTGATTCATTGGAACTTCAGTATATTAAAATATTGGCAAAAACTGCATCAGCCACCAAAGTATGTACTTAGCAGCTTGTATTTGCACAATATCTGGCACTGTTCGGTGACTGACTGAAGCAGAACACTTTTCACTTATTCTACTGCTCTGCTCTGAGCTCATCCAAAATACACAGGAACAAAAAACCATACATGTTTCTGTCTGAAGTAGGCCCAGCAGATCGATAGAGAATATCTATGTCCATCACAGAGCTTTGCTGGAGATGATGCAGAACAAGGCGCATTTCTAAAGGAAACTCCAAGAGCCACTGTAATTCCTAAAGCTCTGTGCACCACAGCCAGCCAGAGCCAGCACGCAAGAAGTGTGCTTTTCTGCTTTAGGACATAATTTCTCTTTTTCATCTTGGGTAATGTTGACACTCTGGCCTTGGCCCTTCAGCAAGGTACTTTACCAGTGGGTCCCTACCAAGATGGATAAAAGATAAAGAAGAGAGATGCATAGGCAAATGCAATTTGATAGAGAGCAGCAAGACCAGTCTGAGCTGCCTGGTATACTAAAATGATTTTATAAAGAGATAAAAAAAAATACACTCCTTTTTACATTGTCTTGTCATTACCCTTTATGTCATAGCGATATAGTGAATCCACAATTATTGTTACTATTTATTTTATTTTATTTATTTATTTTTACAATATATTGAGGAAATTTCTGACTTTGGATGCAGTCTGATGTTCTTCTATCTAGCTGGGTAACTACAAATCAGAGATATGACAGTCCAAGCACTTGTTTTTCAAACAAGGTTTTTTGCTTCCTATAGGTCTCTAATTAAGTTCAGTCAATTTTTATTAGTTTCCACAGGTTCAGATTTCATTGCAAGGCAACCAAAATACTTTAAATCAGTCATCTGTCTTTGCCCAAGAGAGTCTTTCACATCACAGCTTTTACCTTATTCTCCAACAATGCTCATACTTGTTCTCTTAATTGATACTTGTTTACACTAACGATTTCTGCTATGTGTGAAATACTTTCATGTGTAAAATAAACTGTAAGTAGCATTTCTCCATCTCCACCCCAAGCTCATTATCTAAATGCTACAGGTTACTCCACGTTTCTATATACACAAAACACAGAAGTGGTGATTTCCTTATTTAGTAACAGTTGTGGTCACCTTAGGTGTGCCGGCAGTTCAGCAAGGGGCACAGCCTGCCACTGCATGTTATCACAGGATAATAGGACAGAAGAATTTACGTTCCAGATACCTTTCCAAAAAAAACCATAATTGGCTTATCAACCAAGTGCAATATAAAGCTCAGGCACAAGCTTATTTTATATATGCATGCCTGTCTAAAGATATACTTGTATAGATACCTATCTATATCTTTTTTTTTTTCCACATCACGTGCACTATTGAAATACTTTATCTTTTCCAATGGCATTACACACCTTGCACCAGCCTGCAGCATGTAGATACAATAAGCACTATCCCTTAAACCACAGAAATTTTTGCACACCACATCTGGAAACAACCTCAGTGCACTTCAGTTTCCACAGAAGCATGTATTTGTTAAAGCTTTTTTACCTGAAAAAAGAAAAACACTAATAGCACCATGGGAGTTTCAAGAAAGGCAGGCAAATTATGATCACATTTACCATCTAATTTGCTCTCTGAGGCTTGTTCAAACAGTGCAAACATTGTGCTCCTCTTCTTCATTTGTTCTGACAAGCAGGATGACAACTAATCACCATCAAGAGCTTTCCCACTCTCCAGGCCCCCGTTTTCTGTTTATCCAATTTGATGCCTTCCAGCCAAGGAAATTGTTAGCCTTCCCTGCCACCCCAACTGAGAAGGCCAGCTCTCCAAGGCTGGATTTCAACGAGAAGTCTTGTAAGGCGTGAATCCACAGTGCTAAGCGGGAATAAAATGAGCCCTTTCTGCTGTGCAGTGGTGTGATAGCACCAGTAGTGGGTTCTGTATAGGGTGACTAAAACACCCAAGGGAGGCAAAGAAGGTTGGAGACTGACACAGAAAAAGGAGCCTAAGGAAAGGTGAGGCATCCTCTACCCTCTTTCTTCGTTTTCTGCAAAAGACAGATCTCTGATCTACCAAAGCGATACCATGCAAGTCCTAAAATGTGCAAAAATAAGGAAAAAAAAACCCCAAACCCAACCATGGGGGAGTGAAGCTTGGAGAATACTGGAAAATTACTTCAAGGATGTCTGTCCTTTAATAGATCTTCTCTCCCAAACTATTGCACTGATTGGCCTTGATAAGACTCAGCCACACAATCAAATTATCTTGGCTTAACGAGTTAAGCCAGTGTCATTGTCCACATGTCCCCTTTTCACCCAGAGCCTAAGCAAGACAACACGATTTGAAATGAAAAAGGACTAAGCCATATTACCTCACATGCCCGTTGGGCTAAAATAGTATACAGTAGATACCATTCCTTAGCAGATGCATAAGCCATAAAGATTTCAGATGGGCCACTTGTTATAAAACTAAAAGGGAAATTTAATAACATAAAAAGTATGTACGCACATGCAAATAAGGACTCACTACAAACTTTTCATTGCTTTAGCTGTCCAATACTGTATTATTTCTGATAGCGTGAAGGAAATAATGTCAACAGGTAGCTGGCTAACTCCCGATTCATCAATTTTAAGAGGTCTTGATGTTCAAATTGACCAAACCCATACCAAAAATTCTTTCTTTTTCTTTATAAGCATTTGAAAAATGCAGCTAGGCTTTAATGACAGAAGGAACACACTCTCTTGCCATCACTTCTGTCCCTTTGCCTGCAGGCAGCAGCCCATAACCCCAGCCAATGTCACCAGTGTCACTAACCAGCACCACTGCATCAGATTTAGCTATACAAAATACTGACATTAGGAAGTTGCCTGGCTTAAACTCTATGCTAGTTTTTGAAAGGTTATTAAATATTTTCCTGCATCTTGTGTTCCTACTGCTTACACACATAATTAAACAGTCTGCACTAGAATACATTTTGAGTCACGTGATTGTTCACGGGATATTGTGAAAACTTGTCCTAATAGAGAGTGTGTGTGTGTGGGGGGGTGTTTCATTTTTTTGTTGTTTTTTTCTGCCCCCCCCAACGTTCTCCAAGTATTTTCACACCCTTTCTAACATCAGGAGAGTTTTTTTTTCTTTCTAAAAGTTCACTCTGTTTATTTAATGCCTACTCAGGAAAAGATGTAGAAATAAAGTATGACAAATGCAAATATCTTTAGAGCCTCATACTTGGCAAAGGGATAAAACAGGCCATGTATAACCTATATCACTTCTTACAAAAGTAGTATTTGAAACAGAGGAATTTTGCAAACTAAAGACTACAAAGGTTTCAGTGAAAGGAGACAATAAAATTCTTTGGAAAGAGGTTGGTATATTCTTGGGAGGGACAAAGGGGGAATAAAAGCCATTCTCCTTGCTCCTGCTCCTTCCAAGAGTACTTGCAATTTCCTTTTCTTGAAAAAGATTTAGGGGACAGGAACATCAAGGCTGTTGTCTCTGCTGCATGTTACATGAGTGCCTTCAGTTTGTTCTCTATTACAATGATAAATATCTTCATGGCAGTGAGAGGTTCCCCCACATCACTCTGCCATCCATGCATCACACCAGTCTATGGACCAAAAAAGTGGATTTTACTGATTTAATGATAGATCTGGTAGCCTAATAGATTTTAGATTAGACCAGTCCACTCTCATGTCAGTATATAATCTTCATAAGTGTCTGAGCCTGAAGATGTTCAGTGGTAGAGCTGAACTACTTTTTCCAAATGCTTCATATGTTATTTCTATAGGCTATGATACTTAAATGGTCCATATCAAATTCACAGATGTCTTTTCCTTTAGCCATTACTGCTGTTTTCTAGTGGTTGGCTCATCTGTGATTTTAATTTGTAAAGATCAATTAAGCCACTATCCCCAAAGTCGGAGGACACTGCAGAGCTGCAAAAGATGAGATAATGGATTTTTTTCATCTCATCTGCTTCACAGCATTAACTCGGAGGATCTTAAATTCTGAGCTTTTAGATCAGAGACGGATGTTTGCCGAGAGAGGCTGAAGCCCAAAAGTAACTTTCTTTAACAATTAGTATCCTGTGCAACTTCAGTGATGTCAACAGAATCAAGAGGGAGGTAAATCACTGTGTGTTTTTGGCAGCTTTCCCTTTTCTGCCAATTAGAACAATCAGACTCTAAATTTCACATTGAGCTAAAAGAAATTAGCAGCGTTATATTGGTCAAATGTTAAACTAAATAGCACTTGAAGCGTTAATCATAACTGCAGTTTTTCAAGTTATTCATATTGCCTTCCCATTGGCTCATTTCCCCATGCTTACCACGGTGAACGTGTTTTGATGAGCGGCATTAAGACTGCTTTGTCTGTGCCAAAGGAGAGAGCTGGGTCTCAGCTGCTAAGGCAGCAGGCTGCCAAAACAGCTGGACTCACCTTCCTCAGAGAAGCCTTCTGCAGCTTGTGGGAGGCACTTGGGTACAGAGGAGCGGAGCAGGTGGGAGGACATGGTAAGAAGACAACTGGTTTCAGACATCCGTCTCCAAGTGGTGGGGAGAAGAGGGCAAGGTGCAGAGACGGGTGAAAGGTAGACTCAGGCTCCCAAGGAAGGAACCACATCTGAACCCTTTGCTGATTCTTAAATGGCTTGTAGGGAGTATGTTTTAAAAAGTGTTATAGCAGCAAAGAGGCTCTTTATAAGGAAACAAGGGCTTTCTTGATGGGGAGGCAGGCTGTGCTTTAGGAACAGTACAGTAATTAACTTCTAACTACAGCCACTATGTTATAAACGAGCAC
>VYZW01052054.1:0-22966 GCA_013401315.1 Balaeniceps rex
CCCATTAGCTGGATCCATCCTGCACCCCCTCATTAGCCCGATCCATCCTGTACCCCCCTCATTAGCCCGATCCATCCTGCACCCACCCCTTACCCAGGACCACCATATCTACCCCCTCCCTTTGCTAAAGCCGCTCTACCGGGTCCATTTTTGCCGGGCACCCCACCGGGGGCCGGACCCCCCCCAGTTTGGCTCCCGGTGGGGACGCGGGGCTGATCCAGACCCGGGAGCACAGGGCCGGGTGCCAACAGCGGCGCTTGGCCGGCCGAGGGGCAGAGTTTGGGGGTGTCCGGACGATCCCGGCGCTCCCCCCCGGCCAGGCTTTCCTTCACCTCGCACCCCTCGGGGGCCGGACCCCGCCGCACCTGAGCTGGGTGCCGGGGCAGCACCCGGGGTGGCCCCGGGGGACAAGGCCACCCGCAGCATGGCGTCCCGGGGACAAGGGACTACAAGTCCCAGCGTGCTCCGGGCAGAGCATGGCCCCGCTGACGGAGGAGGCCTGCTCCCTCCTTCCCCGCCATCGCAGGGCCGAGAGCGGGGCGGCCGCGGCCATGCTGCGCCCCAAAGCCCTGACGCAGGTGCTGAGCCAGGCCAACACCGGCGGGGTCCAGAGCACCCTGTGAGTAGGGGTCGGGGGCGAGGGGCAGCCGGCCCGGCCCGTGCGCGGGGGCGATGCTCTGCCAGGAAGCGCTTTCTTCCCCCTGCCCTGGAAGTGCCCCCCCGGGGGGGCGAGGGGCCCTGCGAGGGGCAGGCGTGGTGCTGGGGCCGTGCACTGCGCACGGTGCTGGGCTGTGCGTGGTGCTGGGGTTGCGCACGGTGCGTGGTGCTGGGCTGTGAATGGTGCTGGGGCCGTGCACGGTGCCGGGGCTGTGCGCAGTGCGTGGTGCTGGGGCTGTGCGCAGTGCGTGGTGCTGGGGCTGCACACGGTGCCAGGGCTGTGCACGGTGCCAGGGCTGTGCACGGTGCCGGGGCCGTGCACGGTGCTGGGGCCATGCACGGTGCCAGGGCCATGCACGGTGCTGGGGCCATGCACGGTGCCGGGGCCATGCACGGTGCCGGGGCAATGCACGGTGCTGGGGCCATGCATGGTACCAGGGCTGTGCACGGTGCCAGGGCTGTGCACGGTGCTGGGGCCATGCACGGTGCCAGGGCCGTGCACGGTGCCGGGGCTGTGCGTGGTGCACGGTGCCGGGGCTGCACACGGCGCCAGGGCCATGCACGGTGCTGGGGCCATGCACGGTGCTGGGGCCATGCATGGTGCCAGGGCTGTGCACGGTGCATGGTGCTGGGGCTGCCTGTGGTGCCAGGGCCATGCACGGTGCTGCGGCAATGCATGGTGCTGGGGCCATGCATGGTACCAGGGCTGCGCACAGTGCCAGGGCCGTGCACGGTGCCGGGGCTGTGCGTGGTGCACGGTGCCGGGGCTGCACACGGTGCCAGGGCCATGCACAGTGCATGGTGCCGNGGGGGAATGCATGGTGCTGGGGCCATGCATGGTACCAGGGCTGCGCACAGTGCCAGGGCCATGCAAGGTGCCGGGGCTGTGCGTGGTGCACGGTGCCGGGGCTGCACACGGTGCCAGGGCCATGCACAGTGCATGGTGCCGGGGCTGTGCACAGTGCCAGGGCCATGCACAGTGCATGGTGCCGGGGCTGCACACAGTGCATGGTGCTGGGTTGTGAAAGGTGCTGGGGCCATGCATGGTGCCGGGGCTGTGCACGGTGCCAGGGCCATGCACGGTGCCGGGGCTGTGCGCAGTGCACGGTGCTGGGGCTGCGCACGGTGCCAGGGCCGTGCACGGTGCACGGTGTTTGCCTGCCAGGCTTGCGCCCGGTCTGCAGCAGGTCCCGCTGCAGGCACAGCCACCGCAGACCCACGCTGCCCCGCTCGGGATGGGACCACCCCAGGCTTTGAAGCCCCCCCACCCCCTTGCCAAAACCCCCTGCCAACCTGGGGTGCCGTGGGAGCAGCGCAGGGCGGGGCACTGGGTAGGGGGGGGCTTGCTCAGCCCCCCGGCACTGCAGTGGGGTCTGGTCCCCCACTGCGTTTAGAGCCACCAGTTTGCCCCCTCCAACACCTCGTTTCCAGGCTCCTGAACAACGAGGGGTCCTTGCTCGCCTACTCGGGCTATGGGGACACTGATGCCCGGGTCACCGCGGCCATCGCCAGCAACATCTGGGTGGCCTACGACAAGAACGGGCACCAGGCGTTCAATGAGGACAACCTCAAATTCATCCTCATGGACTGCATGGTACGTGGGGCTGGGGGCTGCCCTCCCCTCCTTGGGGACCCGGGCACCGCTATGGCCCTGGGGGTCCCCTGGGACCCTGCCGGTGGTCCCTGCCAAGCCGGGTGTGCGATGGGTGCTGTTTCTCCCCGGGCAGGAGGGGCGAGTGGCCATCACACGGGTGGCAAACCTGCTGCTCTGCATGTACGCGAAGGAGACGGTTGGATTTGGGATGCTGAAGGCCAAGGTAATGCTGGTGGGGAGGGGGCCGGGGGGGCCGCAGGGCTGCATCCCCGCTGTGGGGTGGGAAAAAGCTGTTGAGGATGAGGATGGGAGAGGTGGAGGAAGCTGCTGTGCCTGGGACGCCTCTTTCCTCCTTGCCCCTCTGTCCCCCGTGCCAGCCCAGGCACCGCACCACGCCTTTTTAAGGCTCTAAAATGAAATAGAAATTAAAATAAGCACGCGGGCGATGTGGGCGCAGGTTGCAAAATCCACCTCGGCGCCGCTCACGCCGCTCTCTGCTCGCAGGCGCAGGCGCTGGTCCAGTACCTGGAGGAGCCGCTCACGCAGGTGGCCGCATCCTGAGCAGGGGAGCGGAGGCGCTCGGAGGTGCCACCGTGCAAAGGCCGTTTGCTTTGACGCCGTCACTGGCGCGGGTCGGGGGTGAACGTCCCCACGGGCATCCCGGAGCTCGGTCCTGGTTTGGTGCGGCCTTTAAAAATAAGGTGGGGGGAGCAAAAAAGCGGGAGGGGAATAAAAGCGTGTCTGATGCTTGCGTCCTTTTGTGTCTCTTGCGAATAAAAGGAGGAGCTGGGGGGGTAACGCGTGCCCGGCCGGGCTGGGGGTGCCCCGGGCAGTGCTTTGGGGCTGCCGTAGCTCCGCAACGGGCCGTGGCCCCGGGGAAAAACAGGGCAGGGGCTGCGAGGGGCTCGTGGCAAGGGGGAGTGGGTGCAACAGAGCTGAGCCCCCCTGCCCGGCGGCATTGGGGTAGCGGGGGGCGGCGGGGGCTCCTTCCCTTCCCCAGTTTCCCCGGCTTTCACACGATGGCAGCAGAGGCGAGGAAACGCGTTCGCACCCGGTTGGAGCCGGGCTGAGCTGGGGGCTCCGCTTCTTGCCCGCGCTGCCCACGCTGCCCGCGCTGCCCCAGCCTGCCCCGCGCTCCAGCCTGCGCCGGCCTCGGCAGCCAGGATCAGGCGCCGGCTCCTCCTCCGGGCGCCCCGTGACGGTCCCAGGGGTGACACTACCTGCCCAACCTGCGCCGCGACACCCAGTCCCACCCCTTGAGTCAACCGGCCTCGCCGCACCGCCAACCCGGCCGGCCTTGCCATCGCTCCCCCGGACCCTACTTGCTCCCCCAGACCCCGTTCGCTCCCCGCTCGCTCCCCGCTCGCTCCCCGACCCAGAGGAAACTTTGCCCCCTCCATCTCCTCCCTCGGCGCCTCTCGGAGCCCGGCCCGCCCTGCCCCGGCTGCTCGAGGCTTTGCAGCGGGAAGGAGGAAACCAAACAGCGGCAGCCCCGGCAAGGGCGGGCGGCAGCCAGGGCGACATGGGCAGCGCCGAGGAGGATTATAACTTTGTCTTCAAGGGTGAGTCCTGGGCTCGATGCGAACCCCCCTCCCCAAAAGGGATGGAGCGGGAGGGCAGGGGCCGCGGGGAGGGAATTGAGGTGCCTTCCCCCCCAGGGCTGCCACGTCCCGAAGTGGGATGTTGTTGACTATCCCCGCAGCCCCGATGCGCGCCGGGAGTTGCAAAGGGTCAGGGGATCGGGGAGCAGGCACCGGGCTCGGCCGCGTCCCCGGCTGACGGCAGCGAGGTTGGGGCTGGCGAACGGCGCTGGGGTCCGCGGAGGCACGGGGGGACCCATGCCCACCCCACGGCTGCACACTGGGACGCCGGGCGAATTGCTGGCGTGCGGTGGGGGCTGAGCGTGCGAGACGTAAACGCCGTGCGAGCCCGTTAACCCTGAAAGCGGCGGGCGTTTAAAAGTCCTGCTGCAGTGACCTGGGTGGTGGCACGTGCAGAGGACACGGGGGTCAAACCTGGGCTGGAGAAACAGGGGCACAGCCTCGTGCCCCCCAGCTTGAGCTCTGCAGGCAAGGGGACACGGCAGCCTGCGTCGGCTGGGCGCCGCTGGCCGGACCCTGCTGGACGTCGGTGCCCCCCTTGGGCAAGCTGGAGATGGACAGGCTGCGGCGTGCCGCCAGTCCTGGGTGCCCACCGCAGCGGGGTGACCAGGGGCTTGCCAGCGTCCTCACCTTGCTCCTGCTGCCCGGATCCCGGTAGCTGTGACCCCCCCGAACGGCGCTGGGGCCACAGCAGCAGACGGGGAGCGTGGGTGGGCTCAGCCCCGGTGGCTCAGCCGTGCTCTAGGGGCTGGGAGCTCATGACGCAGGGACGGGACCCCCGTTTGCCAAAGGAGTGACCGCGCCGGGCGTCACACCGCATGCCTGCCCGGCCTCTGTGCCCAGCTCGGGGGTCATCAGGCGATGGGGGATGCCCGTGCACCCTGCGCCGGCAGCTGGGGTGGTCCGGCTGCCACGCTGCCAAGGCAACGAGGTGCTGGTGGGTCTGGTTCAGGTCAGAAATGGTTGTTTGAGTTACTGTGAAGCGTCTCGGAGCAGCCCTGTCCCCTCCTCGACAGCTCCAGTGGGCTTTCTCCCTTCCTTCCGCAGTTGTCCTGATCGGGGAGTCTGGCGTGGGCAAAACCAACCTGCTCTCCCGCTTCACCCGCAACGAGTTCAACCACGACAGCCGCACCACCATCGGCGTGGAGTTCTCCACCCGCACCATCCTGGTGGGAGACGCCGTGGTGAAGGCTCAGATCTGGGACACGGCTGGGCTGGAGCGGTACCGCGCCATCACCTCTGCGTAAGGATGCGATGCCCGAATTCGGGGCTCCCCCCGGTAGCTGGGTGGTGATGCCCTCGTCGTTGAGCCCCACGGGTGAGGATGCGGTGGGGGGGTGTCCGGAGCTTGGGGTGATGGTGGGGTTCTCCCATAGGTACTACCGGGGGGCCGTGGGTGCCCTGGTCGTCTTTGACATCACCAAGCACCAGACGTACGATGTGGTGGACCGCTGGCTGAAGGAGCTGTACGACCACGCCGAGGCCAGCATCGTCGTCATGCTGGTGGGGAACAAGACCGACCTCGCACAGACTCGGGAGGTGCCCATGGAGGAGGCGAAAATGTTTGCAGGTACGGGCCGGCACCCTGCCGCGGGGCTGGGTCTTGGGAACCTCCTTGGTAGCAGCGACCCGCGCCGAGCCGTGCCCGGGGCTCCAACATGGAGCTGTGCCCTCGCCGGCGTCTGCATCGTCTCGGGCGATCCTCTCCTTGCAGACAACAACGGGCTGCTCTTTGTCGAGACCTCAGCGCTGGACTCCACCAACGTCGAGCAGGCGTTCGAGACCATCCTGAAGGGTACGTGCACCGGCGCCGTGGTGCGGCGGGGTCCCGGGGACCAGGGCATCGCGGGGTCCCTCACCGGGGACCAGCAGGGCTGGGCAGAGGATGTGCAGCGCGTCTTTCTTCTGCCCTGCTCCATGCGAGCTCTTTGGGGCTGGTTTCAGTGTCGTCTTTCTGGCTGGTTTGGTTTCTGGCCTTTGGTGCTGGGCGTTTCGCTCTCCGCACCCCGTGGCTTTGTTCTCATGGCCCCGGGGCATCCCCGAAGCCCCGGGGGCTCCTTCTCCCCCTGTAATCTCCGGTCCCCCCCCGCCTGTTGTCCTGGGCTCCTGACTCAACGTCTCCAGCACCCTGCTGAACCGGCCCTGGGGACCTGGGGGGACCAGGGATGGAGAGGGGTCACCCTCAGCCAGCAGCATCGGGGCAGGAGCGCGGCGAGGTGTGCCGTGCTGTGCCGTGCCGTGCCGTGCCGTGCCGTACAGTGCAGCGCCAGCCTGGCCCGGCGAGCTGCCAGCGCTGGCAGGGGGTGAAGCACTAATCCCAGGTTGGGCAAGAGGAAATTGCCTAAGCGCAGGGTGTTCCCCGGGCACCGCCGGGATGCAACTTGGGGGAGCTGCTCCCTCGTCACCCCTCAACTCATCCCCTCTGCTGCGTAAAGGGGAAGGAGAGCCACCGACATGCCATGCAGCGGGCCAGCAGGCGAGCAACGGGGACCGCAGGCTCGAAGCCCGCTTCCCTGGGGGGCCCTTGGCTGACTCAGCGACCCCCCCGGCACCTCTTGTTTCGCAGAGATCTTCCACAAAGTGCAGAAGCAGAAGCAGAGGAGCGGCCAAAGCACCACGGTGGCGCTTGCCAGCGAGAGCCCGGAGAGAGCGGCCCCAGCGCAGACGGAGAAGCGCCCGTGCTGCGTGGCCCTCTGAGCTGGCCGGGCACCCCGGGAAGCCCCCGGGGACCCCCCCGCAGCCCCGGGACATGCCAGTGGCGTAGAGCTGGGTCTGCCTCTGCACAGGCTCGTCTGGCCACCGGCACGGGTTGGTGTCACCCAGCCTGCGGTGCCACCCCCGTCCTGGCGCAGTGGGGACCAGCAGCCCGGACAGTGGCTAAATTCTGCCATAAACGGTGAGAAGCACCAGTGCCGGGAGCTCTGCTTCGTTTTTGCTGGGTCCTGATTAGCATCGCCACCGTCACGCACGGAGCCCCCAGCCCCTCCGGCCCCACGGTGCAAAGGACCTGAGATACCCCCGAGGCACCGCTGGGGAAGGAAGGAGCCAGGCGGTTCTGGCCAGGGTCGTGCCAGCGACGGGAGCCGCTCCGATTGCGTCCGGCCCTGGGGTTGCTCCCGTGGGGCCACCCGGTGCCACGCGGTGGGGACGTGGCTGTGCCCACAGGTCTCCGTCCCCACCGGGGGCTGCTCTGGGGTCGTCCCAAGCCCTAAGGAGCGAAGTGGCAGCGCTCAGCCCTTGGCACACCTCTGTCCCCAGCACGCCTCTGTCCCCATCCCAGACACGGAACAAGCGTGACGGCAGGACCTAGCGACGGTCCCATCTGCACGGCGGGGGACAGGGCTCGGCGCAGAGCCTGGTGCCGAGGGACCCGGGAGCAGCTCCGTGTCCAGCGTAACGGTGACGCAACCATTAAAGGACTTGTGAAACGCGGGTTTGCTGAGCTGGAATTCCTGCGTGTTTGTGGTCCCATCCCCTGGTCCCCACCTCCATGACACGCTGGAGATGGCGGTCACCCAGCGCGATGCCGTGGTCCCCCTGCGCCCCCTCCCCAGTCCACGGCCCCACACCCTCGATGGCTTATGGGGACGGCTGGCAGTTTATCAGTCCAAACCGTGACTTGGCCTCAGCCAGTTGTCCAAAACCCCTCGGAAATGGGAAAATTGCTGCTGGATTCGCCGTATTTTCCTCTCGTTCGGGGCACTCGCTTTCCCTTTGTGCCACGCAAGACACGGCGGCCCTGCTCCCGTTTCCCGTCCGTGGTTCTGCGTGGAGGCCGTGGCCGTGACCGTCCCCGTCGGTGGCACACGTGCGCGCGGTGGTGGCCTTTCCCTGCGTGCGGACGCCCCGATGCGATGCACCCCAGAGCCCTCGGGAGAGCCCGGTGGTGCTGAGCAGGGAGCAGAGCCCTCGCCCATGGGAGCAGCCGCATACCTGCCCCCCCTCCCCTTACCTGGCCCAGGTGAGCACACCTGGGCGGTGACGGACAGCCCTGACCGCCAATGGGTGCGGAGGAGGAAGGGCTGTGGCCACCAATGGGAGCGCAGGGGATAGCCCCTGCCAGGGCTGGATAAGGCCCGGAAATCCCAGTTGTCCCAGTGGGAGTGGGGTTGTGGTGCTGGGCGAGATGCGGGGCAAGGACGATGAGTACGACTACCTCTTCAAAGGTGGGTGTCCTACCCTGCTCGTGCTGCTCTGGCCATGCCTGCAATGAGTTGTGCTCGGTCTCAGCCTGCTGCGGGCAGCGCTACGTCCACCCAGCACCCTCGGGACGGAGCTGGGGCTTTGTACTGGGATATAACAAACAGCTCCCAGTGCTGGGGGCCTGGGGGAGCTTGTCGGGGTGCTCCCCTGTGCTGGGCAGAGGGGTGCTGGGTATCGGTGGTACTGGGGCCTCAGGGTGGTGGCCGAAACGCTGCCGTGGTCCGAGGGTCTGCATAGAGCTGGCCTGCGGCTGCTGGGTGCGGGTGGCTGTTTGTGGCCCTGGTGCTAATTAAAGCAGCTCGTTACTGCTGCCGGAGGAGTCTGGAGCCCTCACCTGGGTGCAGCACCCAGGGGAGGGGTGGCCGTGCCCGTGGCAGGGTGCTGGTCCCCGGGGGCGGCCCAAGGAGGCAGGGGCGGTGGGGAAAGCTGCTCCGTGTGGCACCGCGGGTGCTGTGCCGGCTCCTGAGCCCCTCTGCGTGGGTTTGGGAGCTCTCCCCTGCGTGGCCGGGGTGGGGGGAGCCCTTCTGGGGGCTGAGCGAGCAATCCCAAGAGGAAAAGCCGTGCCGCTCGCCCGGCTGCGAAAAGGATCCGGGGCTCCGGGTCGTCCTTCCTGGTGCTGGTCACGGTGTGACCTCTCCGGCGTGCGAGGGGGGACGGGGCTGGGCCCTTGGAGGCGTAACGCTGGTTTTCCTGGCCGTAGGAGCTCAGCACCCCTGCGGAGCATCCCCACCCGAGCTGCCGTCCCCCGTACGTGCCGGCTTTCCCTGCTGTTAGCCGCTCTCCCCTTGTACCGGCCGCCATGGCGTGGTGTTGGGGGAAGCCAGGGGACATCTTGGCAACGTCACAGCTTCCCCAGCAATAAAAGCTGGGATGTGAGGTCACCCGGCGGCCGGCCATGAGTCAGCCTCCCTTGTGCAGCCCTGCTGGAAAGGCCCCGAGTAATCCCAGCCACCGCCGTGACAGTAGCCCCCGGCTCCTCGCACACCTCCCCTGGCCCCTGCCCTGGAAAATCCCCCTCTCCGGAGTTATTCCGGGACCTGGCGAGGGGGAAACTCTGATGCAGCCGGCGCTGGGTCGTGCCTTGGAGCAAGGCTCCCGGGCAGGAGCTCCTCCGGCTGGCACCTCCTTTGCTTCTCGCCCCGCGTTGCGCCGGCAGCGCGGCTCTGAGATGGCCCCCGGTGCATTGTCCTCCTGCGGCGCCTGTCCCTTCCCTGCGATTCCCCTCCTCGGTCTCGTGGTGATCTCTGGAGTCCTTAAAAAGAAAAGAAGAGAGCTCAGGTTTGGGTGCAAGGTCTGCTGGTCCCTCCCGAAGTAGAAGCAAAGCCCGAGGGAGATGCAATGTTTCGGGGCACGGAGCTGGGCCAGCGCTCTCGGGGCTCTGCTGAGACCAGCTTGAGGAACGGGAGACGGTCACCGCTCGAAGCAGCGTTATCCCGATTTCCCCCGAGCTGGGAGCGTCGGCCGCCTTCTCCTGTTGCAAAGCACGATGCGAATTCCAGCTGCGCTCCCGGGGAAGGCCCTCGACGCTGCCGCAGGGGCTCGGGGTAGATGAGAAACAGCCCCAGGCATGGCTGCTCCTTGGACCCTTCCTCGGGGTGCATCTGCGGAGCTCTGGGATGCGGCGTCTCAAGGGGGTCTCGCCGGCGCTGGCAGGACGCGTGCTCCCCGCTCTAAACAGCTCGCGCCGCGCGTTCAGAGGCAGCGAGGCCCGAGTGCGTCAAACGCTTCTGCGCGTGGCACGGAGGACGCTGCTCGAGCCCCTCTTCGAGCTCAGGGGGATGGGGCCGAGCACGCACCCGCTCCGCATCGAGGTGCCCCGGGGGCTGCTGGATCCCTGCCCCATCCAAATGACGCCGTGAAAAGCCGAAAATCAGGACTTTTCACGGCATCGCAACCTCCGCCCTGCATCCCTGGCGTGGCGCAAAGCCCGCGGGAGCGCGAGCAGCGTGCCGCGGCCACGGGGGGCTGCGCAAGGTCGGCGTGTGCCCGGCACGGGCTGGCTCTGCTCCCTCCTCCCTCTCCCAGCCCGGTTTCCGAAGGTTTTCCTACACCCGTACCTTTTTTGCTGGCTGCAGGGGTGATGCGGCGCGGCACGCTCGTGCCTCAGTTTCCCCTGGCGGTGCTTAGTGCTGTCTCCCGGCAGCCGGGGCTCTTGCAGGCACCGGCAGCGCTGCCCTCCTGTCCCCGGGCTGCGGCGGTGCTCGGGGCCGGAGGCAGCGGGAGCACGGCGCTGCCGGCGTAGGGGATGCGGCGGTTGAGCCGGGGGAAGTGGCAACTTCCCGTTGATTAAACACCAAGCCCAGATCAAAGCGGCGAGGCTCGGTAAGCGTTAATGAACCTGGCTCCTCGCTGGCCTGCATTTTTCTACCGGTTTGTCCAGGGTAGCCCAGACCGTCACGGGCCTCCACGTAGCACGTGGCGGCTTTCGGCGCTGCGTGGAGGAGCCACCTCCCCTCTGTTGCTAGCCACCCTGACACCGTGCTTGCCGGCAAGGCCCCGGTGCCTTCCAGCCGCCCTCGGTGGTCACAAGGCGCCGCGCCGCACGCTGTTGGGCTTCGTGGAGCCATGCTGTTTGCTGGCTGCCCCGCCACGAGGGTTTTGGCAAGGGGGTGGCTACCTTGTTGGAGGCTTTGCGAGCCACCGTGCAAGGCAGCCAAGTCCCCGTGAGCCGGCGCTGGTGGGGAAGGGGTTATCCAGGAGCAGCGTCCTCGGAGGATGGCGGCTGCCGAGCCTGGAATGCCTGTAGATGTGTCTTGCTGCAAAACGCAGGCAAATCCGGCAGCGTGCTTTGCAGCCCCGGTGACGAGCGCGGCGGTGCGGCATGCCCGGTGGTGCCTTGCCGGTGTTGCTGCTCCGGCGTTCTCCCCAGCGCGGTCACGGGATGGTTGTGATTTCAGCGCTGCTGTTGTCTGATGCTGGGGGGGAGAAGTGTCCCATCCCACGAGGGTGGGCGAAGTGATGAGTGCGCCCGGAGAATGAGCAGAATCAGCAGGGGGGAATTAAAATAATTAAAAAAAAAAAAAAAAATCAAAACCTGTTGAGTCATAAACTCAACAAACTTGATAGGGGAGCTGCGTGATAAAGCCTCCCCGGAGCCTGTTGCGCCAGGTTTTGCAGGAACCAGCCAGTTCTGGGACACTTAAACCCCCACCCAGGGACTTTCCGGCTCATGGGCTGGACCAGTAGCCGCGGAGGAGGAGGAGGATGATGATGATGATGCTGCTTCCTTTCAGACCAGGTCTTTAAGTCCTCTCGTACGCCCTCAGGGTTGGAGCTTGGGCTGGAAAAAGGAGACCCAGTTCTGCTTGGCCCCTCTGGCGTGGCCGTCTCCACGCAGGTCCCGGCTCTGGTTTGGTGCCTGGTTTGTGTACGTGGGTGCAGGCGGGCGCCTTCCCCTCCCTGGTGCCGGGAAGGAAACCCCTGGCCACATCCAGGCCGCGGCAGGGATGTTCTTGAGGGATATTTAGAGGCAGCTGCGGTGCCGCCGGGACGAGCGGAGGCTGCTGGTCCTGCTCCCCCAGTTCAGCTTCTCCCTGATGAAATGGAGACGGGGTCTGGGGTGGGGGCAGATGGGGGGGATCCTCCAGCCCTGGCAGGCTGGGCTGGGGATGGTCAACGTTGCAGGATGCAAATGCCTTTGCTGGGTGTCCAGAGGGGCTGACACTGTGCTTGTGTCCCCGTCCCCCCCCCAGTTGTGCTCATCGGGGACTCTGGGGTGGGGAAGAGCAACCTGCTCTCGCGTTTCACCCGCAATGAGTTCAACCTGGAGAGCAAGAGCACCATCGGGGTGGAGTTTGCCACGAGGAGCATCCAGGTGGACAACAAGACCGTGAAGGCTCAGATCTGGGACACCGCCGGGCAGGAGCGGTACCGGGCCATCACCTCGGCGTGAGTTTTCTTGCTCCCCACCTGCGTCCCTCACCTGGGGCTCTGCTGTGACCCTGTCCCCTCGCTGTCCCCCAGGTACTACCGGGGGGCGGTGGGAGCTCTGCTCGTCTACGACATCGCCAAGTACCTGACGTACGAGAACGCCGAGCGCTGGCTGAAGGAGCTGCAGGACCACGCCGACGCCAACATCGTCATCATGCTGGTGGGCAACAAGAGCGACCTGCGGCACCTGCGGGCCGTGCCCACCGACGAGGCCAGGAGCTTTGCAGGTATCTCCCCCACCCTGCCCTGCCCTGTCCCCTCCCAGGGCGGGCGCAGCTCATGGCACCCGCCTGAGCTCGCCCTGTCCTCGCAGAGAAGAACGGGCTGTCCTTCCTCGAGACGTCTGCGCTGGACTCCACCAACGTGGAGACGGCTTTTCACAACATCCTCTCGGGTAAGGGGCGGCCAGGAAAGCCGGGGCGGGGGGGACAGAGGTGGTTTTGGACCCTGTGTCCTCCCAGGACCCTGCTGGGGACCCTGGCTGTACGTTCTGGGGTGCGATCCTGCTCCCCTGGATGGAGGGATGTGGGCATTTGCACCCCTTGAGCTGTGTTTTGGGAGGGGGCAGGTCCCCCACTGAAATTTATACTTAAAGAAATGTTTTTTTTATTTTATTTTCCTTCTCTCCCCTCTCTGCTGGCAGAGATCTACCGCATCGTCTCGCAGAGGCAGATCACCGGGCAGCCGGAGTCAGAATTCGGCCCCACCACCACCATCGAGCCCATCCGGGTGCTGCCCACGCAGCAGGAGGGCAGGCAGGCACCCTGCTGCCAGAACATCTGAGCTCCCTGGGGTGCCCCCACCCTGACACCCCCCCCCCACCACCCAGCACATGGTGGCCTCGTGTTTCTCACCCTCTGCCGGCAGCAGCTCCTCAGAACAGGGCGGCCCGGTGGCTGCTTTTGCGTGCACCATCACGCTGCCTGCGTGCCACTCTCCCTGTGTTTTACGTAGGACCTACAGAAATAGGGGCGGGGGGAAGCATGGGGGTGTCCCCCCGTGGTTTGGGACACGCCATCCCCTCGTGTCCCTGCTTCCTCTAGCCCTAAGGCACAGCCACCGGGTGACTCAGGGTGGCACTGAACAAGCCCCAACGTTGTGACTCCCGTGTTTGGTGCCACGTTTCTGCGGCACCCCTGGGTGCAGCCCTTCAGGGTGGGGTGGGGAGGTGGACGCTGGGTGCACCCCGCTCTCGCCTGGTGAAGCGAGCAGCGGCACAGCCGGCTGCACCCAGCCCTGCCCCTTCAACACCAAGGGCTGGGGTGTGCCTTGGGGTGCTGCTGGGGCACCCCGGTGTGGGGGTGACACCCTACTCGTGCCCGGGAGGACCCACAGCCACCAGCAAGGGGAAAAGCTGCACCTCTCCCACTGCCCCCCCCAAGCCCAGTGGGGACCGGAGCAGGGACCTGGGGGGACGCGACCTTTGGGGGGACCCCCCAGGAGGGGACAAGGGGGTCCCAGGGCTTTGGTGGGGCGAGGGCAGGGGTGGGATGCTGAGGGTGGGCACCCTGGGTGGGGGCTGGTGCCAGCACATGGGGTCCCTCGGCTCTGGCCTGCGAGGAGCCTCCCGCGTGATCCGAACCCGCTCCACTCGAGTGTTTTTCCACTCGTGGCTGGTGACAGCGTGGCCCGGCCTGGGGACATGGCTGCCACTAGATGGAGCGTCTGCTGCGCCTACAGGGGGACAGTGGCCCCCGCCGCCCCGCCTGGGGGACAGCGGGTACCCCCCAGGGTGCTGGGACAGACTGGGCTGAGCCCAGAGCCACTGCCGGGGGTGATTGGCAAGTGTCAATCAAGAGGGGTGCAGGCGCTGCGGTGGCCTTGCTGGGAGAGCCCGCCCCTTCCCAGTAACCCCAGTGTGGGAGCGCGTCCCCCATCACAGCATGGGGTTTTTTTTTTAAGGGGGGGGTCTCCATCTCGCTACGGCTGCCCCCGGTCACCCCATCTCCCTTGGCTGCGCCAGGGTCTTGCCTCGGGGCGCCATTTATCGCTGAAACAGGAATTTGGGCAAAATTCCCCCAAATAAAGTTGCTGCTGGAGGCTCTTCCGCTCTCGGCAAGGATCCTTCCTCGAGGCCGGGAGCGGTGCCGGCTCCGGCCCCGCACCTTTGGGCGCTGGGCAGCATCCCCAGGGGATGAAGGGCGCGAGAGGCGAGGAGGAGGAGGAGGGGCAGGGAGGAAGGTGTGACCGTGGCCTGGGCGAGGGGGCATCTGGAGGGGAGAGCTTGAAATTCAGGCTCAGAGGCGCAGGTTGGATCCTGCTGCCGTGGCACAGGGGGAGCGCGGGGGCGGCAGAAACGGCTGCGCCGCGTGGGTGCCAGCCCCGTTTGGGTTGAGGTTGCCCCTTTTTTGCCAACCGACGGCGCAGCCACCCCAGCCCTGGCAGCATCTTGACCTTGGCTTGAGCCATCCCGGCGCAGCGCGGCCCCGCGCCCCGGCACCGCTCTGTCGCCGAGGCAGCCTCATCCCCGAGCTGGCCAGAGCCATCCTTGGCCGCGTCCCCCTCGTGTCTGGCCACGGCTGGAGCCTGTCCCCAGGTGAGTGACGGTCACCATCCCACCCGGCCGGGCTCTGCCCCGTGCCCACGCCGGCCGGGAGAGGCACGGCTGTACGCAGGCCAGCCGGAGAGCTGCCAAAACCCCCCCGTCCCGCACCACCATCTGCCCGCACCGAAACGCGGTGCCAAGAGGTGATGTCAGCCCCGCCGCCGCCGGGAAAGGTGGGTGCGCGGGGGAAGGACGCTGCCCCCGGCTCCGCGAAGGGACAGGGGTCGAGCCAAGCGTCCCTTGGGGCTCGCTGCCGTCGGACGTGCCGTCCAGCCGGGCGCTGGCACGGACACACGGGATGATGAGCTCGTTTAGGCTCATGGAGGCCACTTTCAGGCTCAGCAGCTCAGTTTTGTTCCAGGTTTTCCAGCTTTTATACGATTTCTGCTGGAATAAAACAGCGGGAAGGGTGAAACAAGGCACAGGGTCGCACACAGGGCTCACGGACGTGGGACTTCGCTGCCACCAGGACTGGGACCAGCAGCGGGTGCCGGGGAGCTGATAGTTTTGCAAATAAAACTCCTTTGCTGTAATTAACCCCCCGAGAAGTGCGGCTAAAGGCGTGAGAGACCCGTGAGGGGTGGTAGAAGGTGGTTACGGCCCTGCCGCCCCTGCAGCTCAGCCCGGCCGGGGACCCCGTTCCCCCCCACCGCTCCCGGACGCCGTCCTAAAGCGTGGACGGAGAGAAACCGAGAGCAGACACCGAGTTTCTTAAGTAATAATACTTTAATAAAATTAAGTTCTTAATGTAATTTAGCACATTTAATACATTAACCCTTTCCCTTCTTTGTTTTCTACAAGTTGTGCAACATCATTATTTTAATTTTTATTTTAATTTTTTTTTTTTTTTTCCTTCTCCCCTTATACTATATGCCTCAAAACTCAGACGACGAGCCTAACTCTACTTCTATGTTCGGTTATATCTCTCTCTCAGGCCTTTATTTTTGCGTAACGCCGGAGAGATGAAAATACCTGGATGGAACATGTGATCGGTTTCCAATAGTAACAATCCCGACTACAGGTTTCCTATGATGGTAAAAGAAAAAAAAAAAAGAAAAAAAAGGCAAAAAAAGAAAAAAAAGGCAAAAAAAAAAAGCGCAAACACAACATAATAGGGAATGGACTTTAAATGGAAGGGCCACACAGTCAGGACGGCCAGGCTAACGCCGGGCAACTCTGTGGCCGGCTGGCTCAGCGCAAGGTTGGTCGTACCGTGGAGGAGGACCGCGTGATGGCACCCGGATCCGTGGGAAAGCGGATACACACAAACTTGTACAGCGGTTTGGAGCGAGGACAGGCGAAAGGTAATGTGGTGCTGGTCAAGCAAAGGCCACGAAGGGCTGGCGAAGGGCTGCGCTCCCCTGGAAGCCGCTGCTGCGGCACGGGTATCACCGAGATCGGCTGCTGATGGGCCCCGGTGGCTTGGGTTTCGGTTTAGCTCACGTCTTACGTGGGAAATCCCACCGGAGCTGCTTTGCCAGAGTCCCAGCTGGAGCCTGGATCTCTTTGATACCGGGGCAGGAATCCTCCGCAGCCCCAAAGGCTCCGGACCGCCGTGCTGCCGGATGCTCTGGGCATCCCTGGGGATCTCCCTGCCTCGCCTGGGCCTGGGATCGGCGTCGGCTCCGCAGCACGGCAGCGTGAACGGGCTCTGCAGCGGCCACGGCTCGAACAGACCGGAGAGTTTGGGATTCGTCAGCGCTCGCGCCCGCTGCCTTTCATGTTTGCTTAACACTGCTTTTAACCCAGGAGCAAATCCGCGATTGCAAAACAGGATCTGGCCCCTGATTTTTTTTTTTTCCCCTTTTTTTTTTTTTACAATGATCTTGAACAGAATTCATAAGGAAAAAGGAAAAAAAAAAAAAAAGTGCCGATCATTTCACAGACGAGCAAAGCAGCCCGTGACCAGGTCTCTCCGTCCCAGCTCCTGGGAGCCGAGAGATCGCAGCCCCGAAGCGCTGCTCTGTCTTGCTGCTCCATTTCTCCGCAAGTTGTTTCAAAAGCATCATCGCAAGACCAGAAAACACATTCTGCCGTCAGCTGCCCGGTAAACCGTCGCCACCGTCGCGAGGGTGACTTCGTTTTTTAATCCCCGCACAAACACCCGTGGAACAGCTCCAGATTTTACATCAGTGTCGCTTTACTGGGGGGGTGACTTCCAATTTGCTCCATTAGCAGCCCTGAAGCGACGCCGGAGTGGCTCCAGCGGTAAAACCGCAGCCGGCCAGGGCTGAAGCGACTTCAGATTCCAGTAGCGTAACCCCAACGAAGCGGGGGAGTTACACGGGAGTGAAGGCAGGAGCTGCCCGACCTCCGCCGTCTCCAGCCATCACGGCACGGGCAAAACCGAAGTCAGCCCGGCGTGATGACGGCGGAATTTTCCGCCGGGTCAACCGACAGCAGAAGGTGACTTCTGAGTTTCTACAGTATGTGAAAACCCACGATAAAACACAGAGCTTGCTCTCTAACATCCTAGAAAGGTTTTTGGAAGAACCAGCCCATCCTGGCTCTGCTCCTGCCGGTGCTGACACCAAGCAAACCTTGGTGCGGGCTCAGCAGAGGCAGGATGGGACCCCACTATCAGATACAAGTTACTATAAAGTGCATCCACTCTCCAGTCCAGGGCATCACCGTACAACGTCAACCACTGACTCTTCTTCAAGTATCAAAACCAAAAAAATGAGGTAAAACAAAAACGAAAGAGCAAACAGGCCGCCTCGCCGCCCCCGCAGGGAAAGGACCAGGCGCTTGATTCCACCAAGCCTGAACCCCTCCGAAAGCGCGGGAGACGTCGGGCCCTGCTTTCCCGAAACCTCCCCGGCGTGCCGGGGAAGGTCGCGTGGAGCGATCTCTGATTCACAGTGCTAGACGCAGAAACCGAATTGAGAACTTGGCTTCGCTTCCTCTCCTAACCTATTGCATGGCTTTGCTGAAGGAATGCTGGTAAGCGGCCGCCTCGTCCCACCCCAGCAGCAGGCACGCCGGCCGCGGGCAAGGGAGCGAGGGGCAGCCGCCGTGTTTCTCGAAGGCTTTGGGATCCTTGCGGATGCTCCTGAACCACGGGACATCCCTGGGTTCGCTACGGCTGAGCCACGACGCAGAGGATAGGAGCAAAAGTTAAACCCAGAGGTAACCGACCACCTTTCAAGAGTGTTTTCTTTGCAACGCTCTGCTTCTCTAATAATAACGGAGTTGACGCTCGGTCGTTTATTTTCGAGCTATATCGTGTAAACGGTGATTTTGGCGCAGCAAAAAGCAGTCACCGACGCTCCGGAGAAAAGTGCTGGCTCGGCTCTGAAATGTAAGAACCAGGGGTTAACCAGCTGGCGGGGTGCGCGGGGCCGCATCCTGCCCCACCGCCGGTGCCAGGGCCGCGCTCCCCTGCCCCGAGCTGCCCAAAGCGGCTCTGCCGTCAGCAGCAAAGCTCCCCGCCGTGCGAACGGACCCGCCGTCCAGCCTTTGCACCTGAACGCTGGTCCGCCAGCTCGGGGAGCCGATCGCTCCCGCTCTCGGCACTGCAAGGACTCGGGCGTCCGGCGGCAGAGCTCGACGCGAGGCACCGGCCGAGAACAGCCTCCTCCCTTGGTTTCGCAGCCGAAAACCAGGCGCTCGCCACGAACGTCACCCTCCCGAGAGCGGGACGGCGCGGGGCCGGCTGTCGGGAAGCAAAGCTGCGCGTTCAGGGATGCCGTGGCCCGGCACAGCCGCGGGAAGGACCAGCAGAGCCTTTTGCAAACGTTTTGCCGCAGCTCCAGCGCTCGAAGCCGATGATTTGAGGCCGAGCGATAGCTCCCGTAAGGGAGAGAAAGAACACCCAACAAGCCAAATTCGGCATCCCGAAAGGCGCCGGTTGCTAAACAAGCCCAAGGCGCACGCCGTCTGCCCGGCACGATGCTTCCTCACCGGGTCGAGATATAACCAAAAAAAGAAAAAAAAAGAAAAAAAAAAAAAAAAAAAAGGGAACAAACCAACCCTAATGTCCTACGTCTACTGCCCGGCTCCGAGGGCAGAAAGCCTAATTCACGGCCCCGCAGCGGACACGCCGGAGGAGCCCCGCGCCGTCGCACCAGCACCTCGCTGCCTTCGAGCTCTGTCCATCACGTTACAGAGGGGAGTTGAGCCAATTTTCCTTTCCTTCGCCCTTCCCGCCCCGGACCGGTCCCACCCGCCCATGACGGGGACCTTCCCACACCTTCGGTGCTCGGTTCAAAAAGCGAGAACAGCACGAGAAAAGTAACAGCAACTTTTAACGTTTCTTTTTCTGGAATTTCATGCTCCGAGCCCGAGGCCGGAGGTCAGAATAAGGCAAAAATAACGGCCTAAAACTTTCTTATTTTGTCCAGTTGTTAGCCAAATCTTTCTCTTTTTATTAAAAAAGCAACATAAAAACCCAAACGTATCTTTTTAAAAAAATACATATTATTAGATCCCCTTTTTTTTTTTTTCTTTTTTTTTTTTCCCCTCTATAAAAATAACTTCAGGACTTTGATTGACAGACGGTACCGGTCGGGGGTCTGTTATTTTGTTAGGCTTTCCTTCGTTTATTTGTTTGCTTCAGAAAAATAGTACCAAAAAAAGATGGAATTTCTGGGGAAGTTAAAAACGATAGCTGAGCTTGTTCACAAGTTTATTTTACATTCTGCTCTGTCTGGGATCACTTGGATCTACTATAGATTAAACAATATGGATAGCATCTACTATTTGAACTAGTTAATTTTATTTTAATCTTTACTCTAGGATTATATGAAATAAATTTGACTGTTTATTATTATTATTATTAACTTTTTTTTAATACCCATCAACGCAAACTTTGTTTTTTTTTTCCCTCCCTCCTTCTTTTTGGTTAAAAACAAACAAACAAACAAACAAACAAAAATCTTATTTTTTCAAATGCTTCTTTGAAAGGCAACAGAGCAGAAGCATCCCCCCGCTGCCTGCTGCTTCGGGAAGGGCGCGGGACGAGGGCTGGCTTTGGGCTGGGGGTACCGGACCCCCCGCGCTCCCCAGCCCACGGGGAGGTCGAGGTTGCTCAGCCTGGCCGCAAAGCAGCTCCTCGGGCCGAGATCCTGCAAAACGCTCGGGGATGCGGTTGAAGTTAAGCGCGCGCTTAAGTGCTTTCCCGGATTAAAGCACGTGCTTTGCAAGCTCAGAGCCTCGCCGGCTAAAAAGGGGACGCACCGCTCGCTCCGGGCCGGCCTTGCGTTCGTTGTCCTGCACGAGCCGTGCCCGCGCTGGCTTGCGGGGAGCAGAACGGGGAACATTTACCTATCTAGGACGGGTCGAAGCTGGCCGGGGGCTCTGCGCAAGCCGTCTCATCCCCTGGCTGCTCAGAGCGCCGGCTACGAGCCCAAAAGCAGCCGCAGCAGGGCACGGGGCCCGCGCAAGGCCTTAGGTCCAAAAGGGCGACGGTGGATGTTTGCAAGATGGGACAAAATATTCCCGTCCTTGCAGCCCGCTCGGCTGCAGAAAGAAACGGAGCCAAAGCCTAAAGGGAGGCAACGGGACGGCAACCACCACCCTCGCCCGCAGAGCAGCCCTGCGAGCACGCTCCCGTCCCGGGGAGGTCCAAGCTGGCAGCGGCTGTCGGTCGCTGCCGTCAAGGCTGGGGGAAGGACCGTAAATCCTCTCATCTCCGACAAGAAGCAGTTTTCTACAAGGCTCTGAAACCCCGCTGCGAACCGAATCGATGGCAAAACTCTCCACCGGTTCCCCGGGACAGGGTAGGGCTCGTCGCGCCGGTAGGAAGCGAGCAGGAGGAGGTGAGCGACGCAAGCTTTGCTTTCCGAGAGCCTCCAGCCTCCTCCCAAGCCCCTGCCCGCTCCCAAAAAAACCCACAGCGACAGCAAACCTTCATCACCCAGCGCCTGGGTCGGAGCCGGACCCCGGGGGAGCCCGTGGGCGCGAGGGACGCGCCGAAGTGCTTTGCCGCAGCGGGGCCGGGGCTCGCCGGGGGCCGGCGTTGGGCGATGCTGCCGAAAAACCGCCGAGCCCCAGCCCGGAGGGATTCCGCAGCCGGGGTCTGATCCCGCAAAGACGTTTTCGGCGCGCTCAGACCTCGACCCTTTGGAAAGGGGTTTGTTAGACAGAGCAACCACAGGACGGGGGCTTCGAAATGACCGCACGGGCTTTGATTCATAGTGGTTTTTCTCTTCTACTTCTTTTAATTACCTTTTTTCTTCTTCTTCTTTTTTTTTTTTTTTAAATTTTTTGTTTTTTTTAAATACATCCAACTGTGTTAATTTCTTATTTCTGGAAAGGGCTATCTGCACCATAACTATCACCTTTTACATACACACACGCACACACGAAAAAAGGAAACATATATTAAAAACACTTTTTAAGCAATACTCTGGATACAAATGTATTTTTTAACCTACATATATTCTAAACCTTCTAAACTTTTAAGGATCACTTTATCATAAAATAAAATATCCTTTTTTCTTATAATAAATTACCTAATAAAAAGTATTTTTATTAGCCCAGTTCCTTGCTACATTTACATGTAATAAATGCATTTATTAAAATAGAATATTAAATTATAAAGAAATGTTCTAATTTTAAAATCTTAGTCTTTTTTTCCCTCCTCTCTCTCTCTTTAAAAAACGCCAGTAAATGCATCAAAATAAACCCTTCAAATACCAAATAAACAGGGTGGAGCAGTTTGATTTAAGAGGTTCACAAATATTAACAGTCTGAGCCTTTGTAGTATGGAGATTCTTATTCTTCTTATTCTTATTTTTTAAGAAAGAAAGAAAAGAGAAAAAAATAATAGATATCCCTCCAGCTGAAAAATACTTTTGCAAATGGGAGCTAGGACAAGATATTTTTATAGTATCTCCTCATTAAATATAAATCCAATTTTGGTTCTTTTTTTTTTCTTTCGTTATGTATTATAATACATACTATTCTCTATATAATTTATGTCGATGAGGATGACATCACAGCATGATATTACTTTCTCCCTCCGTTTCCCTTCGTTACGTTTTGTCACCCTCTCCCCCGCATCGTTCCTTCTCCACGAGTCCCCGGCCGCGGCCGCTTGCGAACGCCGGCCGAAGACGCAGCAGGTTTTGGGGGACACGGCAGAGCGGTGCAGGCGTCACCCCGAAACTCCCCCGCCGAGCACCCCGCTGCCACCCGTCCGCTCCCTGGTCACATCTCCCCGCGGCGCCACGACCGGGGAGCCCCGGCTCCCACAGCCCTGACGCCGTCTCGGCTCTGCCCGGGAGGTCTCGTCCGCAGGATGAGTCCCAAAGTCAGCAAAGCACCCGAGCCCCCCGCTCCTTGGTTTCAGCAAGCACCGAAGTCGGCTGCAGTTTGGCAAAGCACACGCGCAAATGCCGGCGGCGCGCTGAACCGGGGCGCCTGGCACCCAGTTGGTCCCATTTGCTAGGTCCACCCCATCCCGCCGTGGGTCTGATCCTGCCTGGACCTGGAAGCCTCCTGCTAACAGCTCAGCACCTTCCAACGCACCTACGCTCCGAGCCCCCCGGGTTTTTGGGGACCTGCTCTCCGTCCCACCGCTCGCGCCCTCGGAGGCTGCGTCGCCTGCCTCGCAAAAGCGCCCCGATGCAGCTCGGCCCTGCAGCAGGACGAGCGCCAAGGGGAGACTGCCACCGGCATTCATCCGGGCATGGCAAGTCACAGCCGGGTCCTCAGCCGGGTCCCCACCCCGGCTCCACCATCCCCACCGGTAGATGGAAACGCTCGGGAACAACGCGCTCCCCTGCCTGGCCAGCAGCGCGGAGGGGAAACCAGCAGCATCCATTTGCACCGCGCCACCCGCGAGGTCCCATCCTGCAAGCATGGATGCACGGGCTTTGCTTTACCGCTGCCAGGAACCGGCACGATTTTGGTGGGCCGCTCGCCAGCCATAAAGTTAAGCCCTGGTGTGATTTGTAGGATGGGGGTCTTGAAGACCAGGCTCCGCGCAAGAGTTTTGCTGCTCCTAAGTCGGAGGGAGAGCTGGGTGGCTCGGCGAGACCCGGCTTCACGCGCCGGGTCCCAGCACCACGTGCCTCCCTCTCTCCCGCGGGCACGAGTAGGGTGCCCCGTATGGATTTAGCACCCCGAACGGGTTATCCCCCGCCCTGAGTCCTGGGAGGGATGTTTAGGGCAGCCGAAGGTTTCGCCGAGCTGGTTGGCGCTGCTGCTCCTATCGCAAGGTCGGTCAGCGAAGGCAGCCCCGGCGGGGCGGGAGGGAAGGAGGGAAGCGGACCCGAGCGGAGGGGCCCCTGCTCCCACCTCGCTGCGGAGAAGGGCAGGGTGCAGGGAGGAGGGGTCTTGTCTTTAGTTAACGTTATTGCTGGTGAATTAGACCAACAAGCCATTTTTAGTCACCTATCAAGGAAGATACAAGTCAGAGCAAATAGTTAAGGTCATGGGCATTTTTCTTGTTTTTTGTTTTTATTTTATTTTTTTTTTTTTAAGATTTTT
>VYZW01052066.1:1765-15754 GCA_013401315.1 Balaeniceps rex
AAATCACTTTACATGAACACATGTACCACTACCGCCTGTGCAGATGGACTGCAAACTTACCAAATCAAGGCAACAGTGGCAAATACCCACTTTAACTTTTAAATGAGTACCAGGTGCAAACAAATGAATGACTAGGCTCATGATCTCTAGTCATATGAGTCTTTATTCAGTACTACAGAATTATAGTTCTTCCTTTCTTCTGTAGCAATAAATCTTCACCCAGCTGTCTTCACAATTCAGTTTTAAAGATGCTTACATCAGCAGATAACATAAGGTGAAAAATGGCTTCTTAGGTTAAAGTTGTCAACAAATCCTGTAAGAAAATCATCAATTCCTTGATCCAGTTTAAGAGGTAAAAGGAACATAAATATGTATAGTGTGAATATAGTTCTTCACAGGTCTATGAGAAGGAGGATTTATTTTGCAGAAAAACAGGGAAAACAATCCCAACACCCTTTAAATGCCTTTCCAGGGGACTGATTCAGTAGCCACTGAAGTTAGTCCAGAAATGGCTTCATTCCCTAGAATAAGGGCATCACTGTTTTAAACTGTTAATTCCTATATCCTTTCAACAACTGCAGAAAATATCAGGAAGAGATTAAGTCACTTANCTGTGACTTTAGTTGTGCATTGGCAGGGACAAGAGACTAGCCTGCCAACTGATTCTTCATCTGCTTATAAGCATATTGCAAATTTAGTTGTGATGTTAATTAGCTCTCAGATTATTTTTTTATTATCATTTGCTCTTAAGCTACATCTCTTTTTACCCAATCTATTGGGGTTTACTGTTACTTTAAAGAAATAACTTTCTGACTATGCTGGACAACTGCCAGCTGGACAAATACTGGTCAAAAATATGCATTTCACTGTAAGTAAGAGTATAAGTACTTCTCACCAGTTTAATTATAATGTACTGGAAGCAATAAGTGATTGCTTTTCATGAAGAGGAACTGAAACGCTAATTAGCACTTTTTTAACAAGTGTTTCAGTTTATACAAGTGTTTACTGCCAACAAAAAAGGATTAATATAGCTCTCCTTCTGTGCAGTTGCATTTAAATTTACCGCTATATTGTCTTTATACAGAGCTTGTTTCTTCTTGGAAAGCCAGTGTGGTGGTGTATGCACCAATAATTCTTCTAGTTTCTTAACTCTTGAACAAAAATAAGTCAGTGAAATGACGACTCATGCAATAGAGTTTAAACACTTTTATTCCTACTGATCTCCAGAGTTAAGATTTCCAGTTTGATATCTCTCTTGTCTGATTTATTGATTTTCATATCATCATTTAAATAAGCACATGAAGTTTTTGATATCAAGCACATTCATTTTCACAGAATCTGCATTTATTTCCACAGCCATGAAGTTCTTTGTATGACTACATCCATAGCTTTCTTCCTTACGCCTCATTCATGGACAGAGTTACCCACAAACAATACAACATGAATGACCTCTTGATTGATGCCCTGTTCAAAATAGGATATCCCTGTCCAAATGTGCTCATTTCCAGAGTATGTAAAGCACAAGTTTCTCATTTCTATTTATTTCCTTCCTCCTCAGCTCTGTAGGTCACAATATATTAACCTTGCATTTGATATGCACATAAGCCATGTGCAGGACTCACATCACTTTTCAGACAGATGCAGACGAAACAATNTGTCTATAAGGTTATTTTTTATTGCAAGATGAAAGACTAATATGGAAGTTTTACTGTGACTTTAGTTGTGCATTGGCAGGGACAAGAGACTAGCCTGCCAACTGATTCTTCATCTGCTTATAAGCATATTGCAAATTTAGTTGTGATGTTAATTAGCTCTCAGATTATTTTTTTATTATCATTTGCTCTTAAGCTACATCTCTTTTTACCCAATCTATTGGGGTTTACTGTTACTTTAAAGAAATAACTTTCTGACTATGCTGGACAACTGCCAGCTGGACAAATACTGGTCAAAAATATGCATTTCACTGTAAGTAAGAGTATAAGTACTTCTCACCAGTTTAATTATAATGTACTGGAAGCAATAAGTGATTGCTTTTCATGAAGAGGAACTGAAACGCTAATTAGCACTTTTNCAATATATTACCCTTGCATTTGCTCTGCCCATCCGCCCTGTGCAGGCCTCCCATCACTTTTCAGACAGATGCAGACGAAACAATACAGGTATCCCCTGAATTAATAATCTGCAATCAGTATGATAGGTAGCTTTGAACTAGCTATTAGCAACACAGAGCTCAGCATGGCTTCCAAAGTCTGCTCAGGTAGTACAAGTTAGCTTGCCAAAGCTGTGTTGCGACAGAACTGGGCTTCCACCTCCGATGTGCTGAACAATGCATCCCCACTGCGGTTCCAGCCAGCCAGGACCGTGAGTCCAGGTGTTTACAAAGTAATCCATGCAAGGTCAGAGAGGACTACTACTTCAGCTCCAGTTTAGATCAACAAAATAAACTCATAAGGCTCTAAGACCTCTCAAATCCTACCTACAGGGATCCTCATATTTGGAGGCCCTGGTAGGATTGTGCACACGAGATCCGTTCTGTCAAGTCTGTTTTGTTTCCAATTCATTTCTCATATAGAGGTGTCAGTTCACAACTGACAAACCATACATGTTTTGGTACTCACCTGTCTTCAGTCTTAATCCTGAGAGCGAATCAAATACAATTCAAAAGCTGTCTTATTTATCATAAGTTTCCCTACAGACAGGAGTATCCTCTATCAATCTTCTAGTAACCCACCTGCATACCTGTCAGACAGCAGCATCAGCTGATGACATTCCAATTCCCTGGCACAGATACAAGCAGCTTTACGTGCTTGGCTTTAAGACTCAGGATCTGCTCTCCCTATAGTTGGTGGACTATCACGTATAGCATGAAGCTGGTTATTTCATTCATAATTCATCCTTGACTAAAACCAGCATACCTCCCAAGAGGAAGAAAGACTAAACCAGCACACTTAAAATTTTACTCTCAACATCTGTTGCAAGTGCTTCGAAGATAGAAAAGGTAAGCTTTAGAACCCAAACCAATTTCATTTTGACAAAGGAGAGCTGTCTTGGAAAACTAAAGTCACTTCAGGTTTCAGGAAAGTCAGCAGCAAGGTAAAAATCTAATTCTCTGCTCACCCTTCTCCCTCAGATACCAGGTTGGCAGACAACTGAAGGCTGTCTTTGGTAGTTCCACTTCTTGGAGGACTTCCATAGACTACCTCTTTACAAGAGCATAGAAACAACGTTTAATTATGTTGGAAGTCAATTCACCTAGAACCATAAGGAAAGAGCACACCCCAATAAACCTGTATAAAGAATTCCCAAGTCCATTTTCCCTTAACAATGACAGAAAACACATCTCTTGTAATACAAACTCTTGATTTGCCCCACAGGACATAGCATACTAAGTCACAGCAAGGGCAAAAGTGTTTATGTTTGAATGCATTAGCAACATCTCAAGAAATAGAGCACAGAACTTGCATGGAAGCACAAAAGAACACGCAAGGGTGAGGACCACCTGAAATGCATGTTACCTTCTTGCAAACTTCTTTCAACAGTTGACCATAAAAATTTAAGTAGAAATTGAATATAAACTACAGACTATTGATGTTTGGAGTCCACTGTAACATGTTAATTTCACTCAATTTAAATCTTCAAGTGCTCACATTTGCAATAAATTTCCATTTATCAGCCCAGAAGTGCTGTCTTAACAGCTAAAATTCTAAGAACATGTGCAAAACTATTCAAAATCAGTAATTTCCACCACTGAACTTGGCATAACACCAGATGCACAAAGTCAAGATTTTAACTGCTAAAAGCGCAAGCACACCTGCTTTACTCCAGCTAGCACAAAATCATCTTTTTGAAGACAGGAGTAGCTTCACCCTTATCTAATTCACTGTTTAGCAAACAAGGTAGTATATTGGAGCCAGCACAATTACACCCATCAGCATTACAGTTACTCCAGATTTATTTGCACATTTGTATCAAGACTAATACAGCCCTTAAATTTTCATGACTAGATGCTTGTGATGGGGGCCTATTTTCTCCCTAGCTACACTACACTTCATATGCTACCATCTGGCCGTGTACAAGCAGCCTTACAGAGACAGAAATAAAGCAAACTTTCATAGCTTAGGCCCACAGCAAGAATAAAAGTTAAAACTGCTTCTTCTACTCCTGAAGCTATTTTTAAAACTACTTATCCCAACACGCACATTACTTATCATTTATATGATATCCAACAGGCGTTATGCTAAAATGAGATTTTACTCTGTATTAAGTGATTGCATCTTGTGCAAAATGCTTGCTAGCTACCAAAAAGTGTTTGCTATTCTATTCTGAATACCCGACTCGGTAACTGACATCGGGAGCATTTGTTTGGCATGAATATGCAGATATGTGAAAATCTGTGTTCAAAACAAGACAGATTATGATGAAAGGTCAAGTTTGACGGGCTGGAAAAAAGCCTTAAGGCTCCTCTTCAAATCAAGTTTGAGTTTTCTTCAAAGGTCAGTGTCACTATAATCTATTTCAATTTTCTTCATTAGTAAGCCTCAGGAATGCTTTGAAATGTTATTGTTCTAAGCATTCGGGGAAAACCTTAAAACTGATAGAAATTTATCACTGCATGACCAGCACAATGCAGCCTCCATAGCATGTCAGTTCCTGTGGTTAAAAAGGCTTCTCTATATCATACATCTTTGCATCAAAATTTAGAAACAGTTTCAGTCTGAGTGTTCCAAAAAACACTCTATCAATATGCTTACAGTCTAATGAATATTCCCCCAAACATAACATAAGTCTTTTTCACATAGCATTCCAAGTAACCTGATTTTTTGTTTTGGGATAAGCCAATGATTTTTGTACTCCTAGTGCATACCAGTCAATGGTCATTAGAGCACTCACATGAGAGAAATCAAGATGGTACTTATTTGTGACTTTTTCCCCAGGAGGCTTCCTCAAGCATCCTGCAAAGATGACATATCCTGTCTGTTAAAGTCTAATATGACTACTGCATCAACTGGCATCACAGATAATATCCATAATTATCAACTAAAGGTACTAAATAAGGCATTTCCTAAGAATAATGAGATATGTAGGTATGGAAGACTTTTTTAGTTTTACTCAAATTTGTGTCAGTTTAGGAAGAGCTACACAAACCGACTGTATGAAGCTCATTTCTCTTTCATGTTGTAGGTAACTGCAGAGTTCAATTTAGATAGCAGGATCCTGCCTGATTAAAGTTGAGTCTTCAAACTATTTTTATTTCAGTTAATCCACACTGCATTAGAAGCACTCCAAACTGATTGATTCTCTTGAAATACTTTGCAGTAAAGACAGGAAGAGGTGGGAAGATACAGCGGGCATGCATGAAGCAGCTAAATCCTTTCCCAGAAACAGATTAAACAAAAGTTGGGTCTAACATTCTTCCCCTTGCACAAATCCTGTTGAGGAAGGGATCTAGACCAGGCAGTGTTCCTGTCCACTTACATATCTTGGAAGTACAATAAGCACAGGAGTATCTACAGCAAGATACAAGTTAGAGAGCTTTCACTTCACCTACCTTAATAAATAAATCTAAATAAGATAGCTACATTTGTCTACCCCAACCAAAAAAAAAAGAAAAAAACCAAACAACAAAAGTACATTTATGGCAGGTGTCTCCAGACAGACCTAACATTTTCTACTTTGTTCTGAAGTTTNCCAAAAGTGCACACTTTCCCTGAAAATTCACAGATAAAGTTCTTTACCATTAATATCAATATACATCACAACTGGATACCTTAACATAATAAACTAAAGGTCATGATCACCATACTCCCTGATGTACCAAGGGAGTATGTTCACCCCTTACTTTAAAAAGGATGTTCATACTATATATACCATAAAAAGCTTTCATAAGTGGCATTTGAGTGCTTTGCAACTTCAGGGAAAGAGATGCTCAAAGATTGAGATAAATAGTTGTTTTATTGGTAAATTAGCGAAATGTAATTTAATGCAAGGCAGCTTTAGCGTAATCTAACTCTTACAGACAGGGTGACATCTAAACAATGACATCTCTCCCCCCTTTCATTAGGAAATTGCTTGTTCCATCTTCCACTCAAGTACACCCAGAGCATTTGGGGACAGCACCTCTTTGCATCAGCACCTGGCTAATTTCAACACACTTCATAACATTAAACATCCTGTTACAGCAAGAGCATATGTCAGACACCTGAAAGCCATTACAGCAAGAAAGCCAACTACTCCTAACACCTGTAGGCCACACAAAGCTATTTTGCAGATATAGAAGAGGCACGAGAAAGGGATGGGCATTCATAGACAACATAAGCAACTAAGGGTTGGTTTGCTGGAGCTGGAAGTTCTGCTTGCAACTCCTGAAATTCATAATTGCTACCACGCATGCTAGTGTTTCCATTATACTTGCACTGACAACTTTCAGACTTTGCTAAGCCCCCAGTTCTCCTTCAATCAAGGAGCAGTTTAAAGAGATTTCTCTGCACAGAGAACAACAGAGGCCATTCTTCAAGAAGTTGCTGCAATTCCCTGTTGCAAAACTTAAGTCACTAGCTCTGCTCACTCATCCAGAACTCGGGTATAAGCTTCAGTCAGATGTATAGCTGAGCAAACAGGACAAGAACAGCACTCACACTAGAAAGGGGCTTACCATGCCTGCTTCAGAGGAAAACTAGACTTTCAATACAAAGTAAAATGTGCTGAATCAAGGGAACAATCAGAGGGAAGTACACAACATTTTCATTTCTACAGTCAGGAGTGGACAATTAGCTGGTCAGCACAACTCAGTGGTCATTGACTGGCTTGAAAACTAAGCAAGTCTTCGTCTCCTCTCTCTCCATCACCTCCTCCTGCCAAAGGATCCTGTTTTCTCTCCTGCCACATGCAAAGAGACTCTGAGCATACCACAGAGCCAAATTCAGTTACACACAAACCCTTCTTGCAGGAAGGAGTAGTGACATCCAAGGTCATCTCACCATGCTAGCAGCAAACCAATAGTGCACAAGGTGTGCATATAGAGGAGAAGATTGTTCAATACCCCACAATTTACAGATATTCCCAGTCATTAAAGAAGAGTATTATGCACATTAGCAAAAATCATCTGCACAGGAAAGCCTGTTCAAATATGACTACAGTATTAGGGCTCCAGCCATTGTAAGGGAAAAAAAAAACCACCACAGATATTTATCAGACTGAATTGCACACTTTTGCAGACTCCTCTTTCTGAATCAGAACGATACCTCTAGCGCTGCCGCCCAATAAAGGTATCAGATATGCAGTTGTGCATCTCTTTTTACTAATAATAACCACTTTACAAAACCTACAACACAGGAAAGCACTTCCTCAGCCTTTGCATATTCCCTTTTTAGGACAGCCTTGCAATACTATTCTAGAAGACAGGCATTATGGAGTGAACTCATCTGAAGTTGAAAATCATGAAAACTTAACCCAGGAACCCCTTTATAAGCCTCCCTTCTGTCCTCCTTCCTCTCTTATTTCCACACAAAACTCTTCATCACAAGGCAGTAGATCACACCTACTTTATCACAGATAAGATACAGCTTCTTTTCTCATGTAGCTGCACACTTAATTACACTTCTCCCCAACTTCTCTTGATGGAGTCATATGTTCCCTCTCAATTTATATAAAAGGGCAGGAACATTCATGGGGTACCTCTCTTATGTCCGGGACTAAAAATCAGAATATGCTGAAGGGCACTACAACACCACAAATATTCCCACACCTATCCTTTTAATTATTTTTTCTAACCCTACCTCCTAGAGCTTTTCTCAGTAAGAAACCCACAGCCCCTTCCCAGGAACTTTTGTCTGCCTCTTTTTGTTCCCTAGTTTCTGGAAAAGTGAGCTCCTACTTACCCTTTTCTCCTTCAATGTCCACATAACAAGCAAACAGAAACTTAGGTTGTACTGCATTTCCCTTCAAAAAAACAGAGCCAGCAAACCAATCCTCCAGTTACCTTTGTTACTGCAGCAGAGTCAAAAAACACAAAGCAATGCCCAGGAAGCCATACAAGTATTAGCATAGCTTTCTTCTCCTCATTTCTAGGTGCAGGTGCCACCTGGCCTGCCCACCTTGTCAGGGCCAGATGGGGAACACCTGCTCCATGGGGCAGCAGGGAGGGCTGACTCTATTTTTCTTTATATGCAATGAGCCCCTAGCAGCTTCATTTGGTTTTCATAGCTTAGAAAGAGCTAGAATGTCAGTAACTTTACTAATTCTAATGAAACCCTGCCAGATTTCCACAGGTATTTCACTTAGAGAAAGCTAATGGCATTGCTTTTTAAAAACTGCTTGTATTGAGTAACTAGCTTTTATGAAGTAGCAGCTTGGGGGTTTTTTTAGCTGTTCTTAAATGATCTATGAAAACTGTAGTTCTGTGCAATCTGGAACACATTTTCTTTAATCAAATAGTATCTCACATTCTTTTTGCAGAAAAAAAAAGTCCTAATTATCTCTTCTGGACCTAATAAAAACAGGACAGTTATTCTGTAACATTTCCATGTGCCAGAAATTCCTGAATAGTCTTCTTTTACTAATTTAGACGTTTTGCAGATCCTGAAAAGTCAAAGATTGGCTTATAGTTTATGAATTTTGAGATACCAGGAAGGAATTGACTGAATAAGTCTTCACTACTAAAACATGGTGTGCTAGCACCAGGGCAAGTTAATCCCAACCAAGACTAATCTTCTAAAACAGATCACCTGAGCCAGATTTAACTCTAGCTGGACCTGTACATTATAGTTTCAGCTGAATTATGACTTTGCAGTCTCCCTCTTTATCCAAAGCGAGACACTTAAAGGGTTACTTTTCATCTTGTGCCCCTCAAAAAAAAAAAAACCAAACAGCTGAAACAGCAAAAGACTAACAGGCTTATGTCTAAAAAAAAAGGCATAATGCTATTGTGTATATTTTTTTAGTCCTCCTTGATTTACAAGTACACAATCCTTATGCAGCCTGGTCTAACTGGCAGCCCTGGCTTTGCTTCCTCTTACCCACAGGAGAAGGGAACCAGCTTGTTTGGAGAACTCAGCCTGAACAGTGCCGCCTCCTGTATTTGCACCAGCTGTGGTTTGCCACAGGGACCGATGCAGCTGCTGCTGTGGGTTGGAAGCCTTTACCTCTTGCCACTAGTCACAAGCACTGCCCCATCCACAACCCAGCGGTGCAAACCAGCTCTTTGTGTCAGGCGAGAGCTGTTCTCCCACTCCCAGCAGTAAGAACAAAGCACAGCCCGCAAGGGATCCTAAAACCCAAATCTGTCCCATGCAGCTGTCAAAATTGGACTGCCCTACAGATAGGAAAAGAACACATTCCTTATCTAAGTGCTGGATCTCTTTTCATTAGATAACATACGTTTGGGATTGTTGGGAAATGTTGCTGCTTCACTTTCTTGGGAGAAGCCTCGTTACCATATGTGCATTGAAGTTATCTCATTGCCAGCAGCTGAAAAAGTGTGGGTGCCAGTGTGTGAATACCAAATAATAAAGGAATCCCCAGGAGATGTCTGATTCAATTTCCTCTGTAGTACAAGACAAACATGAAAATTCATTGTCTTGATTAGCTTTAGTGCAGGGAAACATCTTTCACAGCTGATTGTAAATCTTCTCAATGATCTCATTTAGCTTTTAACCTTCCTCTCTTTTTCATCCCTGCACAGATTATTCCAGCCCAGACATTCATTTATTTAAACAGCCTAAGACATGCATATGTTGTCTCCAGTCAGAATGAGAAGCCTCTGAAGTGCACAAATAAGACTAAGAACATTATAAACATTCTTCAGAGTTTCTTAGTACAAACATATACTGCAGATCTGATTCCTAGAAACAAGAAAAGTCCGAGGAGCATCCCCATCACAGATAAAATACATCTACTTTCCTTAAAACTGTAGTGTTTAAACCGGGGAATGGGGGAATAGTTTAAAAACTGGAGACTGCACCCTGTGTTTTACATCACCTTTCTAAGGATCTCCACAATGACATGAAAGCTAGTAATGTGCTAAAGCACGGTGCCAGTGTAGGTCACAGACACCGGGGATGAGTGTTATGATCTAATGAGACACTGGCAGCATGCTCACACAGCTGCATTATTCCTACAGTCACTGCATGTGGTTTATCTGTGTCGACTCCTCTGCCCTTCCATTGTTTCATCTGTGATATTTCTGTTAAGTTACCGAAGAAATTCTTCAAATGTCAAGAACTGTTATGACCAAGAGAGAAGTCACTCTCTAACATGTTTTTGCAGAATTTTATTAATGCAAATGATGATGGAAATTACTGATCTGCTTTCAAAAGGCATATGGGAGATTAAATCACAAACAGAGCATCATATCTCAATCTGGTTTCTATCAGTATTCTTCCTCATAGGTCAGAAAATCTAAAATCAAAGCTGTTTGTACACATTTTGTCTTTTTCCAGTTATTTTATTGTCAAATCAATAACACAGAATACCAACAGTGTTGAGACAGCCTGAGGATACATCTCTAGACATCCACCAACCATTGTACATGCTTGTCAATGCCAGATACACATCTGGTCAACCTGCACCAGAGGACAAGTCTGGAGGGAATTGAGTGAAGGCTGCCACCTCTTGGTGAATTTAACAGCACAAAAATTAGCTTATCTGCTGGAAAATTACATGCCATGTGTATTGAGTTCACATTCATTCATTTGAAAGCATGCAGTCAGTAACAGTTATGACCTTTATGTCATACCATTGCATGTTTTAATGTATGTTGGTGTCATAAAAAAATACCTAAAATTATAGAGAGTCAAAGGCCAAGATTACAGAATTTCCAAAAGAATTGAGCTTCATGAGTTTCCATTCAGAAATATATATAGACTGTCAAATAGTAACACCAGCTGAGGTGATGTCTTATATTCTAAACAGATGATACATGGTGAATAACATTAAAACACCCTCCATAAATTTTGTATACATAGTGTGTCAAATACATCAGATAAAGGGAGCATTTCAGATTTAACCAATCTCTAATATGAAGTCATTAGTAAATTCCCCTTCATTTTGCTCTACTACTAACCTTTAATAGATGACAAGTTAAAATTACTTTTATATAGCATGGTTAGCACATACTGATATATGTTAACACTTTTTTTCCTCCAACTGGAATGTAAGATTGCTTTGTAAAAATTGCCAATTTCTACTTCTTTTCTTCTGGTTCAATGACACAATTTGAGTGCTCCAGCTTTTTCTCTTCCCTGGCAATGTTCTGGAGCTTTCATAGAAGTTTTGTAATATTGATAAAATCCCCAAAGCAGCAATAGCAGCACTGCAAGAGCTGCTGCTGTTGCTGTTTCTATCAAAGACCTTTATATTGAATTAAATCTAATGATGACTCCGCAAAGTCTCAATAAATATCAGCATGCATTTGAAATAACATTTGCCTTGTATTTTACATATGTTACCTTGATCCAGTTTGTCCTCATGCCTTACATAGGACACCAATCTGACTGATATAATCCACGTATTTTTTCTTCAGTTAAAATCCTATGAGAAATACAAAGTCAGTACATTCAAATGTCATTTAACTTTGTTCCTGTTGCATTTCTGCTTGATGAAGAACCCATACATTTATTCCTCTGACCAATACTAAGAAGATCAAATTTAAATGAGAAGACCAAATCAAAATGAAACTTCTATTCTAGTGTGAAGCAAGTGCACAATGCATGTAAACACAATTACCACAATGATGATACTTTTACTGACACTCCATATTTTATCTTAAGAAGCCAGAGACATAAGTACCTTCTCCTGACTGGACAAAACCCATCCCAAGAAACATCAAGGAGGCCGGCTTGACCATCTGCACTACTTCCTCTGGTTTGGGGATACTGAGGCGGGGGGAAGAACAAGACTTGGTCCAGTTTTGAGAGGAGAAAGAGATGAGGTACTTTAAGACTTTGAACGAACATCCACTGAAAGTAATGAGAGCCTCTCAAAAGAAGGTCAGCTGAATCCCACAGGTTCTCTTCAGAGGAGCCATAGCTAAGTGGACACTCAGTTCCTGGTTTGTCTTTAATTCCCTTTCAGGTAATCCTGAAGGCCCAGTTCCTGCAGAGGTCAGTGCAGCTGGGGTTTTGGGTCAAGACAGAAATGGTGGGTGGATAAATGCTCAGAGAAGTGCTTGTACTACACGGCACTATATTCATTGTTCTGCTGGGATCAGCACTGCTGAAAATTTCTGAAACAAAATTTTTAAAATTACCCATTATATCTGTTAAAGCCAGCTGTAGTAACGAGAAACTTATGCCAGGCATCTGCAATGTTGACAGGTCTTTTTATAGGCCTACATAGGAATGTGTTAAAGAAAGTTTTATCAAAATAATTGCTTTGAAAAAGGCACACTTTGACATTGCTCATTGGCTCTGAGTTCATAGCTTGCTATGTCACATTAGGCAGTATATCCCACTTCTCTTCAGTTTAGAGTAAGTGCCACCAGATATTTATGGAATAAAGAAAAATGTTTCAGTATCAAAGAAGTATTTAAGCCTTTAATGGGACGTATTACCAGCTCTATCTCAGAAGAGGTGTACAGATAGGTATAAATATTGTTGCTAAACTGACATTGAAGAATTACTCCCACTATAGGCATGTCCCTCAGAATAGGAAATGAATTAATCTGTTCACAGTGCAAATAATTTTGCTTTTTACTACAGGCTTCATTTAAGCAGCACAGTAAGTTCTGGAGCTAATTTTTCACAGAAGGTCTGCACAGTATGATTTAGCTTAACAATATCTAACTTGCCAATGATTTTTTTTCTATCTTCTGCAGAGCTTTCTGACTTCTAAAAATCCTCACTCAAGATTGTGTTTAGAGTACAGAATCACAAAAGAAACGAGTGTCAACATGAAGAGTTTGATTTTATAACAGCAAAGACATTCCTAGGAGAATGAAACATTCTTGTAGCCTCTTAAATTCTGCTTTCTGGACTTTTGAGTATGAATTACTTCTACAGACTGAATATCTCCCTAGCAGGCATTTTCATGTTATTTATAGATGACTTGGTCTGGCCTACTACATGCAGAGCTTACTGCAGTGTAAGTTCAAGAAACACTTTCATTAGTCTAGGCACTATATGCTCTTCCCCTTAACTGGCCTCGGACCATTATCTATATCACAACTCCATATTCATATGCACCTACCAGAGCATGCAGCATTACCATGTACTAGACTTGAAATCATCCAAGAACACAATGAAAAATATGACGCATAGTATAAAAACTAAGTTGAGATCAAGCCACATTGTTTTTCACCTAGCAGTTGGCCTCCATCATATTTGTGACGTGCTCTCTGGGAACTAAATAAACCTTTTCCATCCTGTTCTATAACCCCTTAACAGGGTTGACATATTTCTCTTAAAAAGCTTGAATACTTTTTTCCCCCACAGGCAGGCTACAATTACTCTGTAAGTATCTTTTCTAAACAGATTGATATATTAGGGGCAATTTTAAAGAGTGGCAACCAGAGCATGTATGCAGTTTTAGTCCAATCACCTTCTTCAAAAACTTGCCCCGATGCATGGACCTGTTCCATCTGGAACCAGCTGATTTGAGTTTGGGAGGAAGGGATTGCTTCTGAGGGGTCAGCAGGTTCCTGGGTGGAAATGAGGGTATTTGGGGATTTGGCAGGAGGAACTACTTTTATCTTCGGAGCAAAATGAGTTTTCAGTGTAGAGATATGAGAAGAAAATGTATCACTCATATCTGAACAGGTGTTTAAAATCTTATCCTTCTAGCAATGTAGTAAAGTAGCTATGCTATTATGTCAGGCTATGCTCCCACAGCAGAATCACATCTACAGACAGTAATTCTGAAACATTGCTATCTCTATTTTAAAATAATCTACCACAGAATCAGAGCAGGAGCTATGGATGTTGTCACCAACAATTTGTGGTGTCTAGGTGGGTGAGGCAAAGATAATCCATATGGCAGCGATAACACAATATGGAA
>VYZW01052066.1:22111-33083 GCA_013401315.1 Balaeniceps rex
ATGCACGTCCCTGTAACTTGGTGCCTGCCCTTCCACTGCTGTCACTTCTGGGTTTCAAAATCAATCTGCACCACAGAAGAAAAGGTAATTCTGTTCTTCAGCATCTACTAATTTGTTAACTATAACATGGATGTTTATTTGCACGGGAAAGCAGGGCAGACGGGACCAAAAAATATTAATGTAAGTATCTGTTAAGATGTTAATTAAATTATAGCATAGGTATGATAGCAAATTAATTCACACTGAAGAAAACTACAGTTAATGAAACCTAACCCTGTTTACCTGGAATACACATAAAATTAAAGTTTTACAACTAAGAGAAAAAATATCTCCATTGACCGCCTTGGTGCCTCCTGAACACACAGCAAGACTCTGAAATGTAATAGCTATAAGTTGCCACCTATTTCTATATTGTTGCAAAATGTCACAAAAGCCCTTAAGAGTACAGAAGTAAACATCTTTATACATTTCACTGTGATACCTAATTAAGTTTGTGAGTAATAAGCTTGTGAGATTAAAGTTTGGGAGACTTTACCGTTCTCAGGTATTTTCAGTGCTGTTTTCTCTGAACAGCCACGGTATCGTTGCACTCTGAAGGCACAGCCAGTTATTTGCTCAACAGATTATTTGGCAGCGAGCTTTTATCTTCTGAACAGCTCAGCTGCCTGTCTCCTCTGGAGAGCAGCGAGCAACCTGCGTGATACCCTTAATTTGAAGAATGAAACTTTAATTCATTCCTAAATACAGGCCACCCCCATGTCAAGAAGCCTCTGTGGTTCCTGAAATACCACCAAAATGTGACCACATTACTTGCCAAGCAGCTCTGCAGAGGTGGACAGACCCAGCAATGCAAATAGCCTCAGCACCTGGTTTGAGCTCATAACGTTTCACACATGAAGTTTGTGTCTTCAAAGAAATATGTTCGATCGGAAAAGCTCAGTTTTGGTGTTATACATAGAAACAAAAACAGAAAAAGGAACACTTAATACAAACACACTGTCCCAGGAAGCACCGTCGTGAAAAATTCAGTACTCTCATAAAAGACACTGCTCCTCAAGGGAACCATGAAGTGGAAATCGCCAAGGAGGTGCCATGGTAACTTGTAACGCTTATGTGCTCTCACTGATTCAATACCACGGGATGAATTTAGCACAGGATGTGGATGAAAATGCTATTTTCCAGGTGAAAAGCTAAATGAAGTGTCACGCACTTGCATTATGAGAGTACCAAAAGCAATCCTCTCAAGAGCAGTAGATTTAGGTCTACTGTCCTGACCAAACTCTGACTTGGTAAATTAGATTATTTCAATTTTCTAAATTAAGTTCTTCCTTTTTAAGGATCACAACCACTGAAATCTGTAAGGACATCCAGCAGTACCTGGAGGGTCTCATGCTTATGTTTTCCTCATGATCTCTAACGCTTCCAGCATCCCTGTGAGGTGAGGAGATACTACAGCTTGTATCTTAGCTCCCCCACAGCTTACAAATGAGGAAATGATGTATATAAACTTACTGCTAAAGCTACTCAGTCCTCAGCCCCAGCTTTGACTCCCTGCCTCCTGAACATCCGTGCGAAGAATTCTTTTCTGAGGAAAGAGGCTCTCAGAAGCCATAAGGCTGAGTGACCTAAATTAGCAATTAAGGAACTAAGGATTCAGCAGCAGCCAAAGAAGGATCGTGATCACCTGGAGTTATATCCTTAAATTTCTCAGTAGATCTAGTTCTAATTGACTTGCTTAGTCATTGCACAGGAAACTTTGACAGGCCTGGGAGTTAAATCCAAGTCTCCTGACACCCTGACCATGCCTCATTCAGTAGACAATTCTCTCAGTGAGTTGAAGAGAATACATAACATATACTTGGGCCAAAGAAAACTTAAAAGGAAATCAATTTTACTTAGTTACATATTATTACATGCCATAACACAATTTTCAAGACCCAGTAACAAACTGAAGCCTGCATACTTCGTACAACACTACAAAGCCACAAAATTACTGTAAAGCATGAGAATTTGTGGGGTGAATATGCTCAATGACTGCTTGAAGCAGGTCAGGCCACCCATAACAGTGCGTAGCAAAAATAGCTCACCTGGCCTGTAGGGTATCATCTTCCTGACTCAGATTTAGCAATTTGTTTAACTGTGTGTGTACAAGCAAGATACAACCTAGCGGGAAGCAGAGGGCTTCATCCCAGCTCTAGCTGTGCTTTGTCTCCTACTGAAATCAACAGGAGGACTCAGTCCTCCAAGGACAGCACTCTTCCTCAGCTTGCATGCTTTTTATGTGCTTTCATGAACAAATTAATTTTGGGGCGAGTGATAAAATGCTCTCAGTTGCTTTCATTCCTTTTTTTTAAAGACAGAAAAAGAGTAAGAACTGAACTTGCGTTTCAGTCACTTCAATTGAGACTCAAGAATTTGGGTTTCAGTTCCCCAAACATGCCTGAACTGTCACTTAGCATGACCAGGCCTCACTTCTGACAATAGAAGAGGACCACAAAAAAAACCAATAAAGCAAGTTCTGCATTCCTAGTGGGAGAACAGCTCTATTTCCAAACAAGAGTGAATTTATTATTTTTAGGGGTTTGTGGGTAGTGGGACACCTGAAAGCAAAGCTTTTACTTAGAGAGTCATTTTTATAGAAGATTTAAAGCCATCCAACTGGTTTCAGTTGGCATCCAGACAAACAAGAGAAAACCACATCTCTTGGAAGACCAGCCACCAACTCTCTTACACAGGAGAACTAAAAAAGGAGTGACTGCACCCATCAGGCAGCTCAGCCAATAGGAAATATTAAATCACAGGTTCAGCACACTTACCTGCTTGCAGAATAGAGTGAAAGAGAGTGAGAGGCTGGTGCCTGGAGTGAGCAGCCGGTGAGTGGTGGTGCACGTGTCTCTCTGTATGGTGCCTGCTGCTGCTCCCGTCTAGCCCAAAGTTGCAGATTTTCTTCAAGAGAAAAACAATGCACAAGAGGGGCTGGTACATGATCTCACCCTGACAGAGACCCTCGATGTGACTGTACAGCTGGGAGCTCTGAGACATTTTTGGATCTCCTGGTTTATACATTCCTACACTGATGAAAGAGCTGACTCCAATGCCATTCTTTGCAATAAGCAATGCATAACTCATAAGAGACTTAATGAATTATTTAAATGGCTTACCAAATATGATTAACTACCAAGAACAGAGCTAAACTATTCTTGCTTCTGTTAAAAAAAAAATCATTTTACAGAAGCAATGACCCAAATGACAGATTTTATTTGGGGATAAAGATTATTTCACATTAAAATTCACCCTTGGATGATGATAGTTGTCTTCATGATTCTTCAGCAAATGTTTTTACATTCAGGCTGCCTAAGGGCCTTCATAACACTTCAGAGCACAGCACTGTACAACTGTGGCACAGCAATGGTTGCAAAACCTGTCTATGATGGCATTTGGTAATAAGGTACTCCATGCTCCATCAACTTACAGAAATCAGTATTAGTATCAGTAGACTAGAGACAGAAATCCACTGCCATAATTTCTGTGGCAGATCAACCAGATTCATGCAGAGAAACTCCCTTTTGCTCTCAGTGCTTGTCTTCAAGATTAAGTACTTTGTTCTGAACTTGGAGCAGGTGGAGAGCTTCCTTCTCCCCCCAGCATAGCTGCAGTATCAATTCAAGATCCAGATGAAAAATGATGCCATATACTAAATAAGACTAAAAAAAGTGACAGCTGCTTTTTCAGAACCCCTGCAGGTAAAACAATGCTTAGCAAGTTTGGGGTTTTTTTCTTTCTTAGCACTAAGAAGACAAATTAATGTTGCTATTATAATCCCACTCCCCTGGGTCTTCATATGTCTAAAATAAACTTGCCATGTCAATAAATCCCATAAAATCACATTAACAATGGCGTGTAAATGGCTTCATTTTCTATTAGCACAAACACATCAGAAAGTAGAGATTTTATTTTCCATGTAATGTGCACAAATAAATAAATATACACACACACACACATGTATAATCAGGTCGTTAAGCTTTATTCATCAGCAATCCTGCAGCATGAGTATTTTGACTCGTCTATTTAAAATTCACTTGCCACAGGTGCATTAGGTGTAGTTCACTTAGAAGAAAATACTCATAAAATCCTGCACAGCAGATGGCCCTCTCTTAACTCTGCTGCAGACATGTACATACTCACTAGGCTCAGCCTCTCCCTAATTGTCGTTTCAAATACGATTCCAAGATTACTTGCCATTACCATCTATGCAAAAGCAGTGGCACAGAAACTTGGACAGACTCACAGAGAAACATCTCAGCCTTCTGTCCTTTCTTCTCCTTTACTTTCTGGTTTGTATTTGGATTGCATTTCCTCAGAGGGAGTGTAATGTGTATCTTCTTTGCTGCCATAAGCAACTTCTAGACCCAGAAGCCTTTAGGTCCCTCTCAAATGTTCTCATCACATGGAACTTTACCATGCTTGTCACCACTACCAGTATATATTTTTAAAGACTAAAGCTCCTTTTTACTGTCCTAGGAGAAGTGTCTGTCAGGCAGCAGCATGGGCAGGGGCCATCCCACCACCCCCAGGGATGGGAGGGAGCAGAGCAGGCAAAGGGGAAAGGGAGGATTGAAGTCTGATGGGGAACTGGGGAGAAGAGGAGCTCAAAAGTCATGAGCCCTAGAAAGCACAGGGACAGAAGAGCTAAGAGTGAGTCGTTGGCCAAAGAGATGAGTACAGGGTGGGAAAAAAAATGAGAGGCACTGAGATTGCACAAAAAGTCTGTAATGGGAGACTATGACCAGTAGCTAAAAGAGGGAAAAAATCGGTGGTGCGCAATGGAAAGAGGCAGACACATTGGACAAGAATCTGGGAAAAGGATAAAAGGACTGGGTAAGACAAGCCGAATGGGATAAAGAAGTGGAGAGTGAAGTAGGATAAAGTCCCTAGGGAAGCAGACTAAGCATGTGGGAAGACTGTGATGGTGGGCTGAGGAGGGAAATTACAACTTACTGAATGAGTTAAAAACACATGGGACCATATTTTTCCTGTTTTGTTGTAACTATGGATAACCTTTAAGGATGATGTAGGACCATAAAACAAAGCACATTGCTGATTTATTTTTAGCTGAGGTTAGGAGGTACAGGAATGAGGCAAGGAATTACAGGAAAAGGAAAGATCATTTCATGGCTAGGAAAGTGAATGTTGCTCCAGAGGGGGAAGGAATTACATTCTACCGTGGCTTCTACCACAGATTCCCTAGGATGCTAATTAAGTCATTTAAATTTTTCAGGGGTGGTCATTAATTGTAGGTTCTTCATTTTCTGGGCATCTGACTTGAAAGTCTGAAGGTTAAAACACAAAAACGCTGAACACACACAGCTACAACTGAGGCTGAAAAAAATTGTGTCTTGTAATTAGTATCTAATACCAGTTATGCTGAAAAAAACAGTCCTTGGTATCTTAGAGAGGGCATCCAAAATTAACAGATACTTTAGGTGTTAATTTTCCTGTGCTTCAGTGGAACAAGTATGTTTCAATAATGAAACTTTCTCTGGCTTGGGTGCCACTAAGATTTTGGAAGTGCTTATATACTTACTAGCTTGGGAAATTATATGGAAGAACTCAGGAGAAAAAGACTGCTTCTGTCTTCTAACAGGGTCTGAATAGTGAGCCACAAGTATGCCACCGAATGCACACTGACCAACAGTTGAATACTGTTCATTAAGTGAACACCCCTCTTTTGTGCACTGAGTTATGTCAAGGGATGGTAAAACACAGTACTGGATCAGTTAATTTAAGATTGCTATAATGTATATGTGCAACAGGGTAAAATTTAAAGCTATATGGGCAAATCTGAATGAGTAACTTGGAAATCTTACTATTGCATACTCCCTGTGTGAATTTAGCAATCCATACGTCGTGTGTCTTTGAGTGTGTGTGTACATGCATGTATGCACCTACACTTGGGGAGCGTACATCTATGTATGCGTGCAAGAGAACCCTAATTCTGCATGAAGAAACAGGTTTCTTTTAAGCTTCCAGTAGAAACTAAGACAAAAATAATTTCCATGCCTTCATCGTGTTATTTTAGCTGAGAAGAACCTTTCAATCAAGTGTGACATGAGATAAAAATAAAGATGTGGTGTAGCCACTTACAACATTTTAAGAGAAAAGGCTATGTTTGCCTTGCTAGGTTTCAAAGAAAACAGAAAATTTCTAAAGAAGCTCAAAAAGAAGAAAAAAAAGAAAAAAAGCCCATGCAGACCTCTTCCATTTCCAGACCATTGTCATTCCAGGGGTTAAGGAAGATTCCTTAGGTGCACTATTTTTAGGATAAAGTAGCATTCCTTGTGCTGCTCCAAGTAGCTCCTCTGAAGAGCAGCAGAGCAAAATGACCATCACTCTGGACAGGTTCTCTGTTACAGCTTGTAACCATGTTGTCAGTGAGACTGAAGGTGACCATCGAGTCTGTCTGTTGGCAAAGCCTGATAGAGCAACCTATTCACAGCATGGAAGAGATTCGTCCCCAAAACCTAGAGGTGTCAGAGCACAAGCCGGGGTGGGGGGTGAGGGGGGTGGGGAGGGAGGAAGGAAACAAACATTTTTAGCACTCAGAACTGGGTGGAAAATGGAAGTCTACACGAAGCAGAGTTAACTGAGCCCTGAAATGGCTGTAGAAGGTCCTTATAGGAACCCAGTAGCCGTGTAAGATTTGCTAAGACATCTCTTATTTCTTGCAATCAGTTTCTTGACATAAATATAAACTCAGTAAGTCTAGGCAGCCTGTCATTCCTAATTTGCAAGAATAATAATAACAATAGGGGTTTTTTTAGTGAAGCATGAATTCTGTGAGCTCTTTAGTCTTAGCACATCTGCCCCTGCTCTCCTGCCAATCCAACCACCCCGGCAAAAGTAACACAGCACCGTCAAGAAAAAGGAGCAGAGAAGGAGCACAGGAAGTTTCTCCCCTCGGTTTCAGCAGCAGCAAGCTGAAGCAGAGACAAGAACAAATAGATGGGATGTTCAAACAACAGGACCGTGGCCACGGTTCCCGTGGTAAGGAGCTTGTTCAGTCCCAGCACCTCAGCAGCCTGGACAGAATGACGCCTGGGGGACGCACCAAGTCCTCATTAAACAGGCAGAAACAGGCACAGAGTCACGGGGTCCCTTTCTTGCTTAAAATGTGATTTTATTGCCTCCTTTTGTCTGTCGCTCCAGGCAACTGCCTGCTTCGCCTGCTCCTAAAACTGGGCCAGCTTGCTAGGGAGCTGCAAAAAAATGCTCAGCTTTAAGTTAGTATTCAATAAGAAGATGTAACTCCACACAGGAGTCTTTTAGCTTCTGTGTGAAAGGGGAGATGCTGGTCAATTTGCTGACCCTTAAACTTTGATTTTTGACCTGATCTTAAAACTTTGCCTTCCTAACTCCTGCAAATAGCTACCATTTTGGAAAGAAGACAATAGGAAGGCTGAACATGCAGTCCCTGGCAGAACCAGGCTCTAAACATCTGAGGAGAACTGATGGCTATTTTAAGTACCTAGGTCATACCTCAGTGGCTGTATTTTAGTGCAGGGCAAAACACTTTACTTGAAAGATATAAAAAAAACCCTCAGCTATTACAACCCCATCCCATACTTGGTATAGGATTTCCAAAAGTGCTAACTACAGGTATGCCTTCACTTCAACAAAATTACTGAGCATGTCTCCACTGATTGCAGTGAGACTGAAATTAGACCGCTACTGAGCACTTTTGCACACCCCACAATATGTATTGAAGTATTAAACACATATCAACAAGAACATAAATTTAGCTTGCAGACAGAATAAATTTGTTTCTCATAGTTAAGTTTGTATCACAACACTGCCTATAGCTTATCACTCAGGTTACTTCCCAAGCTCTTCAGATTATTAGAGCTGACTACAATGCTCATTTTTACACAAAACTGAACTCAGAATGACGTCTCAGAAAGCTGTGTGTAAACTGAAAACCCTTATTCGTGCTGGGTTTAAGCCAAACACCTTGGTGCATTTTTTGTTGATCTCCATGGATTTGGATCAGGACTATGGAGCTACACTTCATACCTCCAGTGTCTTACCATCTCCTGTGGGACTGCTCAAGAAGTAAAGCACTACTGTCTGAACTACAGCAGGATCAGGCCATCGGCAATAACTTGGGTTTACTCATGTGTTTTACCAAGGGATGTATTCTGTAGCTTCATTTAAATACATCTGAACTTGGAGCAAATAAGGCCAGAATCATAACCAAGAAACATTCAGATAAAAAGGAAAAAATGTATACTGAATGCATATGAGTAAAGATTCCCTGCTACTTTACTGATTTATGGCTTTTCAGGATCGAGCTACTAGCCATGTTTTTATGAAGTTACTTGCAGAATTACAGATCTGGTTTTATTCCTGTTCAGCACAAGGATACTTCTTGCATTAACTTTAATGACAGACACTAAAGATTTCCTCCAAGTACAGTAAAGTCAGTGTGGAAGTTTGGGGATCATGCCTTCAGGCATGCTCTGCAATCCTTTCTACAGGATGAGAATCTCTGCTCAGACAGCTTCCACGTAACTAGTATGGGACTCAGATACAGACACTGATCCTAAAATATCATTTCTGAAGTAGTACATTTTGCTACATGAAAATTTTTCAAAATCTGTTATTCACTATGAAACAGGATAATTTTGATGTGTGTTTTATAATGAACACAGCAGTACCCTCTTTATGATTTGTATTTGGGTTTACATAACATTCTTTGAAATTCTTTTTCTTTTTGTTGAATTAACAAAATTTTTTTTTTTCAATTTAAGAAAAGCTACCAACTAATCTCCAAACGAAGTTAACCCAGAGTGCTTTCATGCTGATAAAGTCTCAGGTAAAGCAATAGATTAGTTTCTCTGTAATCATTTCTTTATCCTCTTCATTTCAGCCTCATTGTACTTCATTCCCAGCATTATATATTCACAGGCACTGAATCCGTGGATGTTGAGCCCCAAATGCAGACAGGCTGAAGCCGAACAGCTGAAGAGATTACCACTCTGAGGCATCTGTCCACTTCAGCTTTCGCAGAGGTGGCAGCTACCGTGACAGGAAGCTGAGTCATGCATACAGGCAATCCAGTTTACAGATCAAAATAGAAATAGTGGGAGCCTGCAAGCTGCATGGACTACCTGCTTCATATGCAATGCAACTACCCCTGCCGAAAGAGGGGTAACACCCAGACAACAAACAGACAGGGTAAAGAGCTGGAAATGATAGGCCTGGTCCCATTTCATTCAGCCTGGGTTCATGAGACAATATATTCAATTAAAAGCTGATGCTGTTGTCAATGCTGTCAAAGAAAAATTCCAAAAGAATTCAAATGATGCAAACTCAAGTTTTCAACTTAGTAAAGATGACTGCCAAAAAGAGTCTTAAAAAACCACTGCATCACGGCTGGCATGGTAAAGGGGTAGATCAATGACCCTCATCTTCCAAAGAAGCTGTCTGAGAAATTTGTTGATGATAATCCCAAGGCAGCAGCAATATGAAGTGAGAGTCTCTGCATCCTTACCAGGAGCTGCTTCCACAAGCAAATTCATATTTAAGAGCAGCCTAGTACTTTATGCTGGAGAAGCAAAGGAGACAGCCCAGCTGAGAGTTAGTCCCAGTGAAGTGCATAAGATGTAATTCAGCCTACACTATAAATCATTTCCTTCATGCATTCATTAACCGTCCGCAGCCCCAAGGAGCTGCTTTTCAGCTCTGTATAAGAGAAATTACCTGTTTGTGACACAAGCCAGAAAAAGGCGCGTCTAAGCACATTGGCTATACAAAGGCTAAGTGAAATGCAGATAAGACTGATAATTTTGTAAGCAGTGACATACATGAAGCCCCATTTCCTAGGGAATTGCATCTCATGACTGTCAGATTTTTTAACCAAATTATACCAAAGCTTCAGGTTTGTCTTAAATGGAGCATCAGAGAATCCACAGAGAAGAGAAATATGCATGTCTACCATGAAAGGCTTCAGGTGAGACTTGCTCCTTATTGGACACTACAGAATTCTAAAGGAATATACATTTTGATTGAAAGGAGGATTTTCCAGTTCCTAGGCATTCAGTTCCCAACACAGTGGCACAACCTCTTGTCCAGTGTTGACATTTCAGTATTAATGGTTGAAATGTACGCTGCATATTTTTCCTCTTTGCAGATAAGCGCGCTCTCCCCTGCCCAGCTATGTTCACAGAACTTACAGGAATGTTCTCTCTTTGAGAATTAGTATCTTAAAATTTGCCCCTCTGTTTCATTTGGTTGAAATTGGCCCAAAATTTATGGGGTGCAGCAACAGCAAGCAAACAGCAGCAAAATTACTCCCTTATACTCACATACAAATACACATGGGATGCAATTTTGCATATGCCTTATTTCTTTAAGAAATCAGGATTAAAAAAAAAAATCTGCTCAGCAACACTTAAGGAACCCATCTGGCTGTCACCTTCCTTTCTGAAAGAGAGCTGAGCAGTTTGCTTTTGCCTACTTTAGTAGCATTACGTCCTTGAAAGCCAGCTCAGCCTCCCCTGTTGCTGACACTGCCTGCCACAGCGGGCAGCTGGTCCGGGGGGGACCACAGCGGGGCAGGGGGCAAAGCAAGCGAGTACGGAAGGGACGTGGGGGAGGAAGACCTCAGCTCTTAAATACTGTGTATAAATACACAGTAAGGTTGGTTTATATTCATTATACATAGTGTATTACACATTTAATATGTGCAAATCCAGAAACCAGCTTTGTATCAGATATGGCAGATGAAATAGCCTATATAGATACTACTCATATTTAAAGACTTTTCTCTCCAGCCTTTTAAGCATGCAGAAGCACCTGCAACCCCCCGTGTCGAAGTCTGCGGCTTCCTCCCAAGAAGGCATTCCCACGGCCAACAGACCCATCAGGCTAATTGAGGCCCCATGCCCACCCCTCCCCTGCCCCCCCAGTCCCT
>VYZW01052066.1:34014-56995 GCA_013401315.1 Balaeniceps rex
CTTCATCAGCGCCAACCCCGAAGGTAACCCGCGGCCCGCGGGGCCCCGCCGCTGTCCGCCGCCCGCCCCGCAGCTCCCCCTGCCGTCCGCAGCGCCCACCTCGCAGCTCCCCGGCCCCGGCCGCCTCCGTGGCGCTTCCTGCTGCTGCCGGGCGTCGCCGGGCGCCCTCGTTTAGGGACCCGCAGCGTGGCCGAGACCGGCTCCCCGCCCCTTCCCTTCTCCGCAGGGCGGTGTGGGGCGCGGGGCGGTGCGGCCGTGGGTGGGGTGGGCTGGGGTGGCGGGGCGTGTGGCAGAGCTCTGGGCGGCTCGCCTTGCCGGGTGTCGGTGTGCGAGCTCGGGCGGGGGGTTTGGCAGCACCGATATACTCCGCTCCTGAAGTTTTATGCCTGTAAATGACATGTTTGAAAGGCACCGGGGTGTGAGGGGGTGTCTGTCCTTTTTGCGGTGTCGGAGCAGCGGGACACAGGGTACGCGGGGGTCTCGGGCATGGAAACGGGTTGCCTTCTAGCGAAGGGGAAGCTTTTCCGGGGGGACGTGGCGTGGAGCTCTCCAGGGGAGGCTGGTTAATAGAGTTTCCGATTGATTTCATAGCACAGTGAAAGCAGGTCTCCGCCGGCTGAGGCTACAGCAAATGTAATCCTTCGATCCCGGTCATACTCTGCTTCCAAGGAAGCACGCACTGAAACCTGCAATTTTAGCTTTATAAAGTCGGGATCGCATGCTCGGTATGTGAACCAATTAGGCATCCTGCTACTTAAAGCCTATTTTTTAAATCATCCACTTTGATACGTGGAATTTGCATATATTCAGGAGGTGTCATTCCCACTCGTAAGATTGAAGTTGCTGAAGCATATTCCCACTTGAAGCACGGAAACAATAAATTAGCCGTTCACACCTATGACATTTCTTTTCTGTAAAAATGAGCCCGCTGTATTCACAATTCTCTTTCACACCACCACCCACCACCTTCCCCCCCAACACTTCTAATTAAACAATACTGTCACCTTTTATGCAAACATAAGAGATCTGAAAATCATGCCTGAAATGACAAAATAGTTTGAATTTTGAAGTGAAAATTGTCTTGGCACCAATACTTAGTGAGTATGAGAAATAGCACTTACAAGCAAAAAAGTGGGCATAGCGCTGCCTTGAAGAATTCCCACACCTCCAGGTCTTCTGAGTTGCTCTCTGCACAAGGAAGCTCTCAGCTCTTGCATCCAACATCCCTGTTTGTTTGAAAAGATGCCATTCTTTTAGGAGGGCATGAAAATGCTTGCAGTTCATTGTTGCAATCTAAGCAAAGACATACAAATAGCGATAACCGAAAAAATGTTTATTTGGCTCTGAAAGAAAATCGGTGTGGATTTTTAGAAGATTATTAGAAATGGATGTCTGCCAGAATCGCCTTAACTGTGGAGCTACTGATGCCTCTGTATTTGATGTGAATGGCATTTATCATCAGGATAGCTTGGTATGTTAGCTAGATACTTGGTAAAATAAAACAAAACACTAAACTCATTCTAAAAGTTGGGTTTTGAAGCCATATATATCCATTTACAGGATTTTACCCTTGCATTGTTATTTCAAAATTCCAGCTTTAAAAAAAACACTAAGAGGAAGAAAATAATTCTGTCAGTTTAGGATTATTTATATTAGCTTCTTTGTAGGATCATATGATTGCAATGATTAACACTTCTCATGTCCAAAATTTTATCTGCACCATTGCTCCTGCTTTCAGAAATGATAGTATGGGACAGAAATTTCAGAGTGGTTACAGATTTTGATTACCAACATGAGCCACTTATATGAACATTTAGGGACTCTAAATGATGAGAAACAACCATGACTATTTATCCATGATATCACTGACACAGAAGTATTACTAACTGTATGTGACCTTAAAAAAAGAATATATGGATAAGCAAGAAAAAGTAGCCTACAATGGGATTTAGAAATAATCTAGTGAAGTATTTAGAAGTAAAAATGCTGTTTGCAAAATACCTAGAAGAGTTCACAATGCAAGAGTTCTGGAAAAAAAGGTTAAACTCTTTCAATTTAGTAAACTATTTAGCATATTTAAGCCCCAAACCACAATGTATATTTGCATGGCTAAGGCCTTTCTTGTTAATTTTCAGCATATCAATACACTTAATACACGTTCTTCTTGGTGCTGAGCATTCCCGAAAGGGGCTGTGAGTCCCCAAACTCCAAGGGGTAGAAGTGAATACCCCCTGGCTGTGCTCTGTACCTATCAGAACTGTGGTGCCAGAGAAGCTTCGGGATTAATCCTGCTAGCAGTCACAAGAAAACTTTATCTACTACTTAAAGTGTACAATCTTAGAAGTATTTTTCTTGAATTATATCAATTTAATAAGTGTATATTGGAGAACTCTGGTGAATCAGTGTTTGGTCTGTTCTTTACGAACATACTTCAGTATGACTGAAATATATTACGGTTTTACTGTGCAACTAGGAAAATGATTATTTGTAAAATTTCTTGAACAGAAATCACTAAAAAGAACAAAAAGTGGCTACAGTGAGCATGGGTAATGGGAACAAAATTGCTTCATTTTACAGTCCCTTGTTTTCTAGAGGAAATTTTGTAGATAAGTGAAACTGTATTTTCCCCTAGTAGTTAACAGTATTGTCTTGTTCAAATTGTTGATATCAATTAATCAATGTTTATATCACTGAAGATTACTGGATCTTTAGAAACATTGAAGTTCCTTTATTATTTGAATACAAATAAGTCTTTTCTCTTTTTAGTAGATAGAAGCAATCAGACATTTTAAATACGTATTTTGGCTAAGAGAGGTTGAAGATTTTGCTTTAAATTATTTATTGGTTTTCTCAAGATATTCTTGTTGCTTCAAAGTGATAAGGAAAGTAAGTTATATTCATCTGATTGTAATAAGTGCTTTTACTGTTACATGTAGAAATCTGTGGACTGTAACAGTGGTCAGTTAATGACAGTTTCTCTGCTACTCAATAGTGCCTTATAGATGCCTGCCATTAACATACAGTTCTTATTAAATACAACAAGTATAAAGTTCCATATGGTCCTGTTATAAGGAGCTGTGACATCAGCCCTATATAGGTTCAGAACATTCCAATGATTCTCATCACTATTTCAAGCAGAAAATTATTTGAGTTGCAAAGTTCACTATTTCAAGTAATTATGTGGTGATACAAGGCAATATTACAAGCCCTGGTTGAAACTGATGCCTTAACCAGAGTTAGGAATTTGTCTTGAAAACAAAATCCTGTGAATTGGAATATACAGTCAAAACACCGCTAATTTTAAATTCTCTTGGCTCTTCTGAAAGTGGGGAAGTTAGCCCTCTGCTAGTTTGACTTAAGGTCTTGTTATTGCTTCGATTAGTTAAGACACCGATAATTTTTTACTCTGAGCTCTTTAAGTTTTGGTTGTGAAGGTGCCTTTCATGTCTGTAATTTAGCAGAGACAAATAAATGCATTGAAGAGAGATATGCATAAAGCCAAATCCTACACACAGGTGGTTCCATTGAAGACAGGATGGTAATACCTTTATGTTGCATCTGAGTGTGTCCTGACATAGGTGGTGTTAGCCAGTCTTACCTCAAAGTGTAAACAGGGTTGCATTTAACACTTTGCATGGTAAGGTTGTTCCCTTTTCCATCCATTGTATCAGGTGCATACTGCTCAGTCTCCTCGGTGCAGCACCTCTGCATACCTCCTGAGTTCCAACACAGGATTGCTTTTTACTGGATCTTGACAGTTAATACTTTTTAGCCATTTTTAGCCATTCAAAACGTTTCTGTTGTACAAACAGAAACAATTGTGATGAGATCATGAACAAGCTTTGTTTTAACAGCCCTTTTTAATGCAGAAAGGCTATGTTCCTCATGGTTTCTGTGCCTCAAGTACCCATTTTTTAAAACTGTAAAACCAACTACTTACGAAAAACCTAACTAATACTAGTTTTGGCATGATTAACAATCTTAAGTATGAAGTCCTATGTATATGTAGAAATGTAAAATGAAGATCTTATTCTAGTAGAAGATACTACTGATACTACCACCACTTTAATGCCTCCATTGTACAAGCACGGTATAAAACTAACCTGTACAGTTAGAACTTCACCAGCTTCCCCGTAGACTGCCCGGGTGAGATCTCCTTGTCTTACACTATTGAATGAGTTTGAGTTTTCTTGAGTTGTTATACAGTTGTTCAACTTAGTTTAGTTTCCATTGACATGTGTCATCCAGAACATTGTATTAGTTTGAAAAACCCTCGATTCTAATAAAGCACAAATGTTTGGTGCCCAATTTACATATTTTCTCATGATACATAAAGCAAAATTCTCACTTGCAGTTAGCTTTGTTGACTAGATAAGGATTATTCCTATAAATAATGATTGCAGAAATGGGTCTTAACTAACATTTTTGTTTGGACCTATTGTTGTAGGCTGCTTTGCAGGAATTACATGTATTTTTATGCATGTTGATGTACATCTGAAAAGAAAAAAAATGTTATATGCATTTGTAGTTTAGTGCTACGGAACATGAGAGTGAATAACTCATAACAGATGAAGACTTATGATTGCTTTAATTACAAAGTTATTGCCATATGTGATAAGAGAAAGGTACTAACTTTCATTCTTAGTATATTCCAGGTATATTATATTATTTTTACCTGAAATGTTGTTTCTCTTAAGAAAAATGTGATTAAGGAAATGTTAATGTGGAAAAATACTTTTTTTACTATTACAGAGTAATGCTTAGTTAACTATGGTCCATTTTGGCCAGCCCCAAAATACCATATGGTGTCCCTACTTGGATACATTGCATGAAGATCTTTTTCTAAAGACAAATTTATATAATCTGGGTGGAATCTATTCCTTAGCTAAAGGAAAACACAGATGTTCAAGTGTATGAAATTGCAAGGGAGGTGTTGCGGAGATGTGGAGACAAATAACTCCAGGACTTTTTTTATGTTAAGTGTTAGTTCTGGTTACCTAACTTTGTACCTATTTATGGTTTTATGTGACGCACATCACTGTAGTGTTTAAGAGCTACAAACCAAGATACACTTGGGAAAAAAAGTCAGTTCAATAGTTCTAGAGATAAAGTTGAGCATCTCAGAGTTTGGGAGAGCAGCATGGTTCAAGTACCTGGGTTTGGTATGGGCCTTGATTTGAAATATGTCTTATTTCAGGAGGCCCAGAGGTCAGAGATACCTACAGTTCATTAGGTTGGAAGGAAGCCTGCCATTTCCAGTATTTCTGCCCCTATGTGAAGTTTTCTCTCTTTCCTCTTGTGCCACAGAACAACTCTGTTGTTGGTGTGGTTGAGCAGAAAGCAAGATCTGACTCCCCTTGAGACTGTAAGACCAAGTCTCATGTAGGCTTTAACTACTCATGTAGGTTTTAACTACTGGTAAGGCAGGGCTGGTAGATCTCAAGCAGAACCAGTACGAGATTATTTTTTGCTGAGCAGATCCTCAAGTCTTTGTTTCTGTTAGAGGAAATGATCGTTTAGGGCTAGGATGGAGGCTGAACTGGATTGAAGTTTATTCTGCCAGACAGATAAACCTGAGAAACTGTTGATAAACTGTATGGAAAGAACTGCTCTTCATGTCCCCCGGTTCTTTTTGTGGGTTCTTTGCTTATGTAGCTTGGGGACTGGGCTAAGGATTTGCTCTAAATGTACCAAATATGCAAGTGGAAACATTGAGAACTTCTGTTTAATTTTCAACAAAATTTTTCATTCACATGCTCAAAAGGTAGGACATGCATTTCGGGAACAAGACTAAGATCCAAAGTTGTGGGGCTTGGTTTTTTTTTAGTAAACAGCAACCTATTTAGTTTGTTATTTTTGTTCTTTCTTCTTGATATTTAGAAATAAGCAAAATTACCTGAAACCCAGTCACCTTCCTGCTAAGCAGCAGCTGGAATTAACAGCTCCAAAAGTTTGGATTAAGTATTTACCCCATCTACTTAAAAAACAGCACTTAAAATTTTTAACCACATTCTTTTTCAATTTAAAAAAATTATTAAAATTGTGTTTTTCTATAATTTTTGTATATGCATCTATAGTGTATATACATACACATGCACAAATTATATGACATAGTATAAACTGTATAAAATGATATAAATGGATGTTTAAAACTCAAGCCAGACTATCATAGACAATTTTCAAACTTGCTGTTAGGACCCTTGTGAGAACTGGGTATTTATGTTCAAAGGGCAGCACTCAAGGTTGTAATTCTAGCAGTACTGAAGAACTGCCTAGGTTTTGTTAAATGCTATTGTAAAAGTAAAAGCTTTACGGAGGGGTTTAGATTTTATCCACAAGTAAACTTGTAAACATTCGGGGTTGTATGCACCTGCTGCTTACGTTTTATGGCTGTTTTTCTTAGCATTGAAGAAATAATATTAAAACAGAGCAGAACCTACAATTTCTTTTCTTCCTTTCTAACTTTGCAAATACTGCTTTATTTCTTCAGATGTATTTGCACGCTAGACTGGTTCCATATATTGTAGTCTGTGTATATATACATGTATGTATACACATGCATCTTTTTATTAAACTAGAAATGCAGAGCAGTCAACATGCCTGTAGGGCACTGGGGCATGCCTCGTTCTTGTGCAACATGGCCATCCTTTCAGTGACAGACAAAGAGGAGCTTGTGGCCCCTGTACATTTGACACTGTTTCTAAGTACAGTGAGGGACAATGAAACACTTGTGCAAATTCCATGTAATATTAATTGCTCAAATAACATGTTAGATGATGGACAGCAGCAGTATTGAATCGAGTCCTTACTGTGAATTTTTCCCTGAGCAAGGCGTGAGACCTAGCTTGAAATGAGAGGCAGCGCCTTGCAGGCAGCATTACAGTGCCTTCCCTCATCAGCACAGGGGAGCTTCTTTCCTGCCTGATGAAGGGCAGTGGGGCGACCTCTCAGCTGAGCAACAGGCTGCTGTGCAGCAAACTAATGAGTTCCGAGACTGCATTTCAGGGAGACCACATGTATTTGGTGGTGGGATTTCTGTAACCATGTAAGAACAGTGTAGTACAAAGGGTACATAATTTGGCATCCTATCTCTAAGTTTACACAGTGAAATAACTCCTTTTAAGAAACTTAGACCCATGACTATGTAAGCTTATGCATGTGTTCACACGTGTAAACACACAAGAGGAAATCCTACATTAGACTTTAAGTTTTGTTTGGAGAATTTTTAAATATTTATTACAGAAGGAAAACTTTAGATCAAGGAGCTACTGAACTTCTAATACAAGATATGAGGGCAGTGGGCCAATTTTTTCATCTGAAACAAATGAAATTTCTTTGAATTTTCATCTGCTGAAAGAGTATTTTGTGATAAGATATCCTTTCAGGCTGCAATAATAATACATTAGTAATATTTAGCTACCGGTAATTTAAGGTTTTAATATATTGAAGGTGGTAGATATAAATATAATGTAGTCATAGATAGTCATGTATGGAATACAGAGAAATCTGGCAGTTTTTAATATAGGCAGTGCTGTTCTAGACAACTGCTTTATCCCCTTACTGGAATTTTAATTGAAGAAGGATAATAATAGATAGAATTAGAGAACCCAATTTAATCATGGTTGTGCCAGTGCAACTCTAAAATAACTCCACTGGCCTGATGCTACTCTTATTAACTTAGGTTTTGTATCAGAGAGAGGTTTTTACATCCAAAATCTTTAGTCAAAAGGGCAGTAGGGCTATGGTAGGAGTATAGCAAGGTAAAGAGGAGGGAGCCCCGAGTCAGTGCAGTGTACCATGTGCATGCTGCTGCGTCAGGCAAGGAGATGTACCACATGCAACTCTCGTAACTGCCCCATCACCACCATAATTACATGCCTGCCTCTATCTTTGACCTGGTCTTAAACTCCCTCTGTAAGCGTCTGTTAATGCCCGTTGTTGGAGACAAATGCTGTGCTGGGCAGACCTTATGCCTGACCAACTACAGTAAGTATTGTACAGAATCTGGATCTAGAGAAAAAGTCATCTTTACAGACTAGATTTATCAGGCTGTTCAAAATACACTTGGTGCCAGAAGCTGGAAAGACTAGCAAATGGCAGGACTTCCACACTGGGCTTAATCCGGAGTCATGCTGTTGCTAAGTATCAGTCTTTAGGACTGATCAAATAGCTGAACAGATAAGGATAAGATTTCAAATTGTCAGAGCCTGAAAAATAGTTTTGTACAGCCTGCTCCTAGCGTTTGCTTGGGATGGCACATCTGCAGTCTTCAGAATAGTAACGTGTCTTTGTTACGATTAAACACTCAAAAATATTAATAGAGTCCATATCATTCACCAGCAATTGAGTACCTTCGCAGTCTCACCTGTGCTTTATAAATCTCCAGCTTTGTCCTCCAACTCTGTTATCTGAGTCAGTTATTGAGACATGTAGTTATTATAGTGTATGTATAATACATAGCAATGTTATTTGTAAAATTATTATTTAGACTCTCTAATTAGTAATGTTTTACAAAACATTAAGATGAAATGAGAATTAATGACTAAGAGCTCTATCTGGACAGCCTTACTTTCAGAGAGCTCCCCAACTGAAGTGTTTGCTATTGGCGGGCATTTCTGAAGCCTAGACCCTTTGATGTGTTCGTATTACTAAAGAGCATGTGCATTTCTTACAAGCTATAGCACTTCATAAAAGCACAAAATAGACATTCAGAAGCATGTAGAAGTTCAAAGTTAAAAATCATTGGCAAAATAAATGGCTTGTGCAAACCCTCCAAAAACCCTTTTTAGCATAGTGGTTTCAATATATATTGTCTGTTAGTTAGTATTGTTTATTTGTGTTGTACAAGATTGATGCCTGACCATGCAATGTAGGAGGAAATGACTGGCACTTCAGAATCTTTGTAACAGAATCCCTGACACTGCCTAAGCTTACACTCAATGTTTATTCACAAGCAATCTCACTGCCTGGATTTTATTAGATTAAGAATACTTTTAAATGATTGAGAACCATTGAATAACCATGTGGGTTTAATACTTTAGATGAGAGGAGTTATCCATATTTGTCGAGTTATGCACATCAGCTATTATATATAAGATAAACGAGAAGCAAATGCAGTAAGATCGGACATAGTGAGTTAGACCAAAGAAGCCCAGTACTCCTCCTGTGACCCTGGCAATTTCAGATGGATGACAAAAGAATAAGAGATCACAACAGGGACAAAATGATAAAGATTATATCTTTGTGTTTAATAATCTGTGAGGTCCTTTGCTTCCATGAATTTGTCTAGTTGCTTTACTAATTAGTCAATAGTCTTGGTACTTGTAACCACCTTTCCAAGTCTTGAGATAGATTATTGCCCAGTGAAATGCCTAATCCTACTAATTTAAGTGGGAATTTTGTATGAACAAGACCATGCATATTCAGCCAAAGAAGAGATCTCAAAAACCCAAAGTGGAAATAGCTGTGGAGTGGGGGTACCTAAAATCAGATCTCCCTAAAAGAGTAACTTTATCCAAAACCATCATTGTAATGATCCATTTTTGCCTATCTGTATACAGAAAGAGAGGTTAACTGTGAAGACCTAGTTATCTGAATGTCCTTATTTCCATGGGTTTATTAAAATGAGCCATACGAAGAAATAAATAAGGAAGTGACAGTGTTCAATAATCTAAGGAGCCTAAGGTATGGAGTCTAATCTAAAGGAGTCCAGTGTGTCACGCAGGACTCTAATCTAAGGGTTATTTTATTACGAAGAATTTTCCACACCTACCAAGAATTTTCCGCACCTACCATGACACATCTAGAGGATCTTGCTTTACTGTCATAATCAAACATAACATAAATCATGTATGCTTTATAAGTGATTTTCTTAAAATGAAGGACTTAATCTTTTTTTTCATACCTACTGTTGTTCAATAAAGGCCCCACAAATTCTAGAGAAGGGGATCAGAGGAAAAATATTTTCTTACTTGATAATAATCCTGGTGATTAGATTCATAGTCTGTACTGTACTGTTCTGGCAAGACAAAGTTATTTGTTCTGAAGAAAATACCTATTTTCCTTCTTCATTTTCCACCCTATAATATTGCTGATAGCTCAGATACTGAGAGCAGTAAGCACTAAGTGTTGATCCTCTTTTTAGGAGTGGTTACTGGTAAATGTTAGGAAAATGGTAAAATCATATTATTGTTTGATAATGGTCTTGATTTACTTATATATTTATTGGATTACATTTAAATGTGATGAAGAATTATGCAATGCTCTTGAAGCAAGTTATTGAAGCATTCCTGTGTATGCAGTCCCTAATTTGGCATATCAAGATGTTAGCAAATTTTGTATGATGATTTACTTTGAAATGCAAGTCATTTACAAAATGGGATTATAAAGAATTAAGCAATCTGCGGTGAGCAAAATGAGTGCCATTGAGTTCAAGGACATGTCATTTAAACCAGAAATATGTGGCCATAACAGAGATCCAAGGGACCTTAGGGAGTTATTTCATTAGGCTGTTATTTATTGTGCAAATCACAGACCAGGAGGCTGGAGGGACCTCCTGAGGCCTTCGGATATGTCCTCCTGCCTGAAGCAGGATCAAACATACCTGTGCCATTCCTGACAGAAGATAGTCTCTAGCTCTTCATGAGCTGTCTCCAAACCAGTTAAGAAAATACATAGGAAAACAGACTGTACAGTGTACTGCTGCACTGTGTCTTCCATAGCACTACTGGTAGTGCTTACTGCAACATACAGAGACACAAAATAAACTCATTAGTCAATAGAAACTACCAAAGGTAAAAAGTTCCCTGAAAATTTCCTTGCTTAGAATGAGTTTCAGTAACTTTCACTAGTCTATGTCATTATTCATAAATTTCTTCAAATCTAGTTTCTACTTCTTCATCCTTTTACCATGTCAGGAAGCCAATCTATGCATCCAAGAAAAGCATGTATAATATAAAGCAATAAACTCCCATAAAGATTATTTTACCATGTCTGTATGTCCTGCAGAGGAATGCTTGTTTCAGGTGAAGCTTTCCTGCAAATAAGGCATTTATGAAGTGTCTAATAGCTCGTGTTACAGCTTTCCCTTTAATGGTTTATTTATGAATGGCAGGAGGAGACTCATTTACAGGATTTCTCTTATTTAACCTGCTGATTTATTCTCATATAGGATATTCATTATATTTGAGATTAATATAATTCTGTCAGACTTGTTTAATGTCAGTCATGAGTTTAAAATATTTTTCAAAAGAGAACAGAAGACATGTAGAAGACACACAGATCATCATATATTCCTCCTTTCTTTAGAAAACAGAGGTAAAAATGCAAATAATCTCCTTTCACTCCACCTGTTTTAATTATGAATTTTCTATTTTATACTTTCGATAATCAACCATGTATAATACTATATAATTCTACTGAGCAATTCCATTGCTGATGTGTTGTTCCAGTGTTAATACCACAGTCAGCTCTTCATAGTCATTATGTAAATTCAAAATCATTTCAAATAAAAGAAATGAGATCCCCAGTTGTGAATTCAGTTGTGTTTAACCATATGTAGCTGTAGAAGGTAAAAGATGACTTGCAGATGTTTTTAGGTATTCTGTGGCCAAGGGACAGATACCTTCACAGGCATTGAGAAAGGCTGATAGTGTCTGGCAGTGCAAGAAACGCAAATTAAATCAAGTCCACGCTTTCAGCCATCTTCTACACTGCTGTTGAGAGTATAGCATCACTGAAGATCTTTATCCTCCGTTAAAGGTCATTGTCACTCATTGGGTATCATTATTGTGAAAATAAGAGCAAAGAGTTGGGGAAGATGGCTAAAGTAATTTGAAAGTACTAATTGGAAGACAGTCTGTAGTTCTGTCACTGATTGATTAAATTGGTATGCCAGTTCTGGAAGTTCTTCAAATATTATTTTCTGTTTGTGAAATGTATCAGTGGGAAATTGAACTTAGTTGTTTCAACTACATCTGCTTCTCAAATGGAGTAAGTGATTAGAATATGTGTTGTCCTTTTTCAATTACTAACTCCTCAAGATTGTTAAACTGCAAATTTACTATTACCTTAATATATATCATCAACTAAATGTGGTTAGCACGCAGAATAAATTAATAAGATCTGGAACAAGAAAACAAAATATAGTAAAATCAAATCATCGCAAAAATATTTTACTCATAAAACCAGATACATTTGAATATTTATAAAAAATGGCCTTTTCAAATGGATTATGTAATCTTTGCTGAAAATAATGCTTAGGTGAATCATTAGAATTGGAAAGGGTAAGGGAGAACGGAGGTAAGATAAATCACTTTTCCCTTACATGGTCAATCACTGTTTTCCTCTCAGATGTAACATAATCCATCAAAATGAGCCAGTTTTGTGAATTATTTGGTCATGGTTAGTGACTTTTAGTGCTAGACCGCACCTGGAATTCTCAGGTTTAAAAACTGTTGTACTGCAGTGCCTGTAAATGGGTGGTTATAGCAAGGTAGAAGTTGTCTGTCGGTTTGTGAAATAGTCCTGTAAGAAATCAGTTGAGATTCTCTTATTTAGGCAAGGAGTGGTTGTGTTTCTGGCATCCCACCCTCATGTAGTCCTGTCGTTCTGGGCTTAATGCCCTCTTGCAGCTGCTCTCCTTTGCCAGGATTGTCATTTAGTTTCTTCATCTTTGATAACTGTTTCTACAGCAGCCAAGTACTATTCTGACTGTGCAGTGATGTTATTTAATAGTCCTCTCCATTTAGCATCAGGAAAAAAAAGTCTGTTGGAAAGAAAGCTCCTACTTTATTGATGCAGGTTTCCTGCACGGAGAGCAAGCAGCACCTCTCATTTCTTCTGTGGATGTCTCTGCACACCCACAAGTGTCAGGTTAAAGACTTTTTAATCTTCTGGCGTAGAAGTCTTCACATCTTTCACTTGAAGCCCATACAATAGGCTACATTTATCAGTCATGCTCTTCCAGCTGGCCCGACTGACTTCAGCAGTTTTGTAGTGACCCAAACCATGGCCATGTTTCACCAAATTTAAGGAAGAATACGACCTGGATTAGAACTTTGTGACTTGTGAACTTAAACAGAAAGTTTAGAGAAGGGAAGGGCAACTTTACCGGAGAGCCAACAGTGCTTGCAGAGCTCTTCCATAGCTTTGCAGCACTGCCAAATATAAAGTCACATAGGAGTGTTTATTGGAATTTCTTCAGAACGAGGTGTATTTAATGGGCCTGTGCTGGCCTGTACTGTGAAATACATGTGTGCTTTTACGAGCAGTGCTTTCTCATGTTTTTTATGGCTCACCTCTGCTTTATGCCTTCTCAAAGCCACAATGTACTTCGTTTGCTTCCAGCACTTGAAGCTGCAGTTCAGTTAGGAGACAAAATGTCTGTGACATCCCATTGCTTTATTGATTGCCACTGCCTCATTACCTCAAGTGCTTTAGTAACATACCCTGATTGTTTTCTCTTTGGTCTAGTGATGTCAGAGGAAAAATAGTAAAGCTACTGCAGTACACACAACTTAATTGTTAAAAACATTTTCAGTGTTGTACAGCTTTTTTTCTGCTTTCTAGGTAATTCCATAATTTTTTGAAGTGTGAGTTGACACCTCTAGATGAATTAGTAGGATTTTTGCACGTATCTTTGTTTCTGCACTGGCCCTTTTTATTGTCTTCTGTTATGCATTTTTGCACAGCTCACTCAGAAATCCTCTTTTAGATTTCACAAGAAGTTTTTCTTTCACATTAATTTTGATTATCATTGCAAATTCTTGTCCTTGCAGGCTTTGCTGTTTTCCAGTGCTTAGTTGTAATAAGCTTTGGTGTTCTGCAGAGATAATTTTCAGACTTAATTTTGGTGTCTCTAAATGTGCTGTGTCTTCAGTTTCTCCTGTCACATCATTTAATTGTATGACGATAATTGTTTGTAAATTGTCATGTTTTCAAGAGCTTTTCCTAGTTTGCTTTATTAAATGAAAGAATTAGACTTTGTTGAAGTCTTCCACTTGTGCAGTTTGCAGAATGCAAAATTCTCCCCCTGTAGAGATTCTGCCTTCAACCCATGGTGCCACTAAAGCTCCCACTGTGCATTGGCATTTGCAGGCAGATGCATTTGCATTTGCAGTGTTTGCCACAAATCATAGCCGAGGGGTGCAAGGACACCTAGGCACCCAAGCTGCAGTCTAGGGACCATTTGCAGGATTGGGAAAGGTTTCCAGGTCAACCTAACTCTTCATTTTTCTTTAAGAACACCTACATGTAAGGGTACTGTGTTCCCGAGCGGTAATGCGAGGTTAGTTATTAGGATACATTATGAGATAAAATTCTGCTTCAGACTCCTCACTCATACCATACCCACTAGATTTAATGAATATGTAGTGGGGTTTTATTTATTAATCTATTTATGGATTGAAGAATTTAATCCAAACTCTGTGGAAGTCAGTAAGGCATCAGAAGATACTGGGTTTCAATACATGCCACAAATGTAGAACTTCATTTAAGATCTGCTGAGATTAACAGATCTTTCCATTAACTTCACCAACCTTTGCATCAGAATCCAAATTTGTTTCATGTAAGCATATTGTACGCATAATAGAACTCTCAGAAGCCAACATTTGTTTTAAATTGGGAACACAATCATGTGTGAATAATCAAGTTATTTGATATTTAGATATAGGAACTGCTTTTCCCTTCTGTCATGTCAGTTCCATACTGATATTTCCCCACAATTCTGTATTTGAACACAGGTCTTGACCCCTTTGATTTTACTAGTTGCCTCATTTTTTTATGTATATAAATGGACAGCTGGGTGTTAAGCCAATAGGTGGCACTGGTTAATCATATTAACAGTCAAGATGCAGGGTATTTTATAAGTAAGACGTCACTGCAAAATCTGGCCAGCTATTAAGCATTATAATTAAAAAAATAAATACATATTCTATATGTGTTGTTTTAAATTTGTCATCTTACAGAACTGACAGTAAGGAACGTTGTTGAGAAATAGGTTTTAAAACTACACCTCATTTTAAATCAGATATCATTTGATTTTGGGCTAAAAAAGAAGAGCTAATTGCTGCAACTAGAAGTTTTAGGCTTATAATTATGCCCTACATTTTGAATCCTGCCTCAGATAGTTAGATCTTTTGTTCTGAAAATGTGTTTGTTTAAATGTTCTGGTGTAGACCACAAATTTGTAGTCACATCCTGTCATTTCTTCACAATTGAGAGACACATTTCAGGATTACTTCCTATTTTAATGTTATTTTCCATTACTTTTTCTGATTTTCATGCCAACCGGCCATTCCTTTGGGCTCAAATGCTCAGCCCACTGTTGTTGTATTTATTTTTTCAAGAACTGAGAAGGTTGAGGAGGGAGAGATGCCACCAATGTTATTATACAATACCCTGGTGACTAGAGCGCTAACCTCTGAGCTGAAGGACTGCAACCTAGGTCCTCCTTAGTCCAGCAGAGTCACGGACACTTTCTGCACATCCCACGAGAGAGCTCCCCACCATCAGGCCGAGCGAGGACAAGCAGCTGTGTACATCACAGTAATGTTGCAGTATTTTACTAGTCAGAATTTATTTGGAGGGTTACAGTCAGTTGTGAGTTTCAGTTTAATTAATGAATGGCTTTCATCTGTCCGGTTTCTCATTTGCCTTCTTAGAGAGCCAGTAGAGACCTGAAGGTTGGCAGTGTTGTTTGCGGAGGGCACACTGGAAGAAGTGAGCCAGACCAATCTGTTCCCATTCCTTAAAAAGTCTTGGGGGGCTTTCTTATTCTAATGCCCTCTACTCACAGAAAACCCAAGGGAAGGAAATGACAACAGAGTCTATGGAGTTAATTTTCTAGGAAGGCACAGGTACTAGGTAGCTCAAGTAATTTTTCCCTCTCTTACCAACTACATGATTCAAACTCATTGTTTGCAAAGTGCTCTGAGATTCTCAGATGAAAGGCACTACAGAAATGCAAATGACTTATTATTATGGTATTATTTTCAGAGACAAGGTTTCCATAATATTTAGGGACATTTGTTACCTACTGGTATTCAAAGCTTTTAGTATCAGGGGTAATATACAATGCTATTGTGCATTATTAGTAAAAAAGGCAGTTTAAAAGAAGTAATTCAATTGAATAGTCCTATGTGACAAGAACATACTAGCATTAAGAGGTTTGGCAGCCACTTCCTTACTTGGTATTGCTGCTAAGTAATTTTTAACCTTATTTGCATCATATCCTTAGATAATTCAAGTACAAAAATTCTCATTGCAGTTAGTAGACAATGGTTATAAAATACCCACATTTTTTAATATTGCAATGCATTAAAAAAAATTCTATGGCAAGAATCTGTCCTACCCACCCAGCAAATCTAAGCATTTAGAATACTTAGAGGAAGCAAATGGCTGGGTATCTTAGTGAATGTGCATTCAGGACTAGATTAGATGTTCTCTGCTCATCCAGGACCTTAGACCTCCATAGTTGCACAGAAGGCTCCAACATTATGTCATAAAAAACGTATCTGTGTGCATTTGTACAGGAGACTAAGCTAGCAGAGAAGTAGGTTGTGAAAGAGGTGAGGTCAAGACCCCCAGCAAGCTTCTGTCCTGACCTACTGCAAAGCACGGGAACACCAAACACAGGAGGGTGATATAGAAATTGTTTCTTCTCTGCATACAAGGAGCTGCTCTTTCCTGGGTGATGGGCTGGAGATGAAACCTGCAGGCAGCTCTGTGACACCATATGACGTTCGTTTCTGTGGTACCTTGAACAGCTGCCAGGGCAGCTTTTTTCTTCTTTTTCTGCCTTGGTCAGGTTCAGCTGCCTGCCTCAACCTGTTATGTCAGTCAGCAATTTTCCTGCCAGCTCCCATGAGCTGGGTAATGCCGCGTTCCTCTGTCAGTCAAACTGTGGCAGTGTAAACACCCTCCCTGCTTTGGGCTTTCCCCCGCTTGAGAGCCTTAGCTTGCACCGTGCTTGGGTAAGGTTACTCACAGGTTACGTTTCTGTGAACAGACTCTCCACTTGAATGCGCTGCTCCTTTGAGGGTGGTCGAGTGGGGCTCGCTGTCCCCACATTGGCACCCTGTGTGCAACACACGGTAACAGGATGGGCCTGAGTAACCTCCTTATTCAGCTGCGTCGAGCCTTGGTTGAATAAGAGTCACCGTGTGACTGCAGCCCATGCACATGAAACAGCCTTTACCATCAGTGTGGCTGGACGCAGACCAGTACGACCACCAGCAAGAAGAGAAACTGTTTGGTCTTCGGGCAGAGTAACTGGTGCTTGAAAACAGGCAATTTCCATCGGGCTTCCATGTTAACTCTTTCTGTTCACTTGCATATATGTTTTGAAAATTCCTTCAACTAGGCTATTTTCCATTACTTATTTTATCCCAGAGATTAATGTTTGGCAACTGTTTGTAAATACACATCATCTGTTTACTAACACAAGAATGTAAAATGTACTTTCCCTATTAAAAATAAAATAAGCGACTTTAATAGCAGAACAGCTTGTGTTTGAAGGTCAGACTTTGGCATGGGAATAGTTCACGCTGAGAAGCAGCACCTTGGAGTACTCTTAATGAAAACTGGCAGTGATTTGACTGAGCTACAAGCCTTCAGAAATCACACCTCACACAGTCATGTTTAAACAGTGATTGCCTGTTGTTTGGCAGAAAGGCCATAAATGCATATGTGGCTAATTCAGTTCTGTCCTCAGCATTACACTGGGGATGGACGGAGAGAGGGAGGGCTGTGATGGCGTTCTCAGTCCGTTCAAAGTGTAGGGGTAGGCAGGATGGTGTGGTTATGGACTGGCTCAGGAGGCAACCATCTGCAAGAGTTAGCGCTTGCAAGAAACATATGCGTTCAGCAAGTCACTGTCTCGCTCAAGACGGGGTGGTTTTTGGGTCTGATTTAAATATTGGAGATTAATTTAGGGTTGGGGCTTTTTTAAGTCTTGTCTTAACATTTTTGCAGATGTAGTTTCATTCCCACAGTTCATTGTGGACTATCATTTGGATTTCAGAATATCAAAATTAACATCAGGAGATGTATAAAGCTCATGTCACAGATACTGTCTCATTTTGGCTGCTAGAAGAATGTCATTTAGTTAATCCATTCATCTGCAGCAGCAGCCTGGAAGGTGGAATTTGCCTGTGTGACATTTTTGTTGTTAGGATCTGCCAGCTTCACAGATTTGCTGTCACTGTAAATCAGGTTAGATTTTATTTAATTAAACCAGCTTATCTGCCATCCATACTAATTAATGTAGTTCATCTTAACTATATGCACTTCTGTTTCCTTAAAGTTTCACAACTTATTACAAATACAGGAATTCTTAAAATTCATTAATACAAGCACCAGACTCAAATTCCAATTAGATAAACACATTCCATTAGATTTGGAGGTAGGAATAAAAATACAGGATGGGCATGCCGAGTGTCTTATCCAGAATACAGTTGTAGTTGAAGGAATGTTTTATCTCTTTCTATCTCATTTATAAGATATTAGAAATGTAGCACTACTCTTGCAGTGTGTTGTTTCATGTTCTGAACAAGCTCTACAAGTTACACTGCAGGGAACAGCACCATGTTGTAAAACTAGAGCCAGTGGGGTTCTGCAGGGTAAGCCCTATGGGCATAAATGGAAAGCAGCAGAATACGGTTTTATCTGTTGTATGCCTCAGACAGTATATTTCCCATTTATCGCTTAATCATGTTTACTCTTAACTTCTGCCCTTTTCTAATAATTTTTTTTTTGTTCCTGCAACTTAGCCTGTGTTAGTTCCCTAGTAAGACTGAGCTGTCTGCTGTCACATTGATTATTTAAGTAACTGCAAACAGTAACTGTGAATTGTTGCTTCATTAACAACAAAGCTGTAGTCATGATTAATTTCAGTTTAGAGAGGCAGGAATCATTTTGTTTTAGCTCAGTAACTGAGTAGTAAGTTGGTTCTACTCAGTTGTGAAGATATTATGCTCTGTGGTTTTGTAGACTTGCATCCCAAAATTAACCTGTGTTAAGGCAAAGAATATAGAATACATAGTCTTCTATCACTGACTGATCTAAGGGCCTCAGTTACTGTGAAGGTAAAAAAAAAAAGTGAAGTATTTCAAATGAAGCAAAGTATGCAGGTAGCTTTTATCACAAGGTAGAGCAACACCATGCAGTACAGTGACTTCAAGCTGGCACTGAGAAAAGTTGCTTTGGAGCCAAAGTAAGACTGCTGCGTTGGCACAGTGCAACCCTCTGGCTAATTAGCCTTGTGAGCAGTGTACTACGTTCTGCAAGAAAAGGTTGACTTAGGCACTAAAGTATGAGAGAAAATTAATGACTGTGGATCCTAAGGAGAGAGCAACTCATCCGTCCCTCTATTCCTTATGTAGTAACTCAGGCAGCTTTGGGCTGAGAGCGTTGTTTTTTGCACTCCATTCCTAAATATTTGTAGGATGCATCTGTATTCATCCAGATCTGGAGTACATTTCTGAGGTGAATGTCTTGATCATCGCTATCTAATATACGTTGACTCACATCATAGAGCAGTCTTGGTGTGCATGAACTGGGTTCCTTTTGGATGAAAAACAGAAAGATAACTCCAGGATCTCACATAACGCACTCCAAATGTTTGTGGGGGTTGAGCCCAATCCAAAGTAAAATCCCCTGAAATATATAAGGCATGGACATTGGGTCCTTGGCACCAGCTATTTTACTCTACAGTTTTGCTCCCAGTGGCCCACGCAGTAGCAAAAGTCTTCCCAGGCACTGTACGAGGGCCCTGGATGACTAAGCCAAACCTGCAGGTTCTTCTGAGAGACAGGATCACTGCTGGTTACAAAGGGGACTCAGGAGGTCATCTGGGCTAACCTCCCTCTTGAAGTGCTACCAACAATAACTTGGTCAACCATGAACTTGTCTAGTTGAGTCTTGAAGAGCTCCAAGGACAGAGGAGCTTCTCCTAGTGTCCAACCTGAACTTCCCAAGCTGTAATGTTGTCATTGCCTTTGTTGTGCTGTCTGACACTGTCACAGAGCTTGGCTCCATCATCTTTGTAAGTGCCTTAGAAGTAGTTGTAGGGTGCAGTTAGGTCCCCCTTACATGCTTTGCCAGACTAAACAAGCCCAGATCCCTCAATCTCTCCTTGTAGACCATGTGCTCTTGGCCCCTGACCATCTCAGTAGCCTCTCCAGTTTCCTCCCCCTCCTCCTGATTTGGGGTGCCTAGAGCTGGGCACAGCATTCCCGGTGCAGCCTTTTCAGTGCCCAGGAGAGGAGGGTAATAACTTCCTGAGAGGGAAGTGAAGAGAGAGGGAGTGAGGCCACACTCCTCTGAATGTAACCCAGAGCAGGGTCTGTCGTATTTGCATTGTTCAAATTGCATATATAAAAGCTGTGCACTGCAGATTTAGGATCTCGCCTTGGGTGGCATGCCCACAGTCAAATAGAAAGCTTGCAATGGAGCAAGGACTTGACTTATGCTCTGGACCATTCTTTGTCTTCAGAACACATTAGCATAGTTAGTACATTTTAAAACATGAGATCATAAATACATAATATTGTTGCACTTAGAGAGGATGTTTTATGAAAACTACTACACCTTTGACTTTTTTCCCCATCAAAAGTTTGTGAAGGAAGAACTGTAATAATTCAGATAAATTGGATTAAGTTCATGGCTGTACTTTAGAGCCTTTGTGGTATAGCCTTTTTACCTTGATGCAGATTTCATAAGAAACAATTTCTCTGGAGGTGTTCTGGATTGTTTTCTGTTTATAAAGATAAATGGTAATTATAGCACACATTTATGTAATATTTCAAAGGTATATTTAAATACTGAGAAGGATATTAAGATTTTCATGTAATTAATTAAATTAGGGATTTTGCACTCTCCTAGACTTGTCAAACTAAGAAAGAATATAAATCTGTGACCGTGATTCTATGAACAGACCTCTGACTTAGATGTATCAGCTGGGGCTCTGATAAGCAAAACATTGTTAGATTTGCACATATATCTCTGGTTTACAACAATATAGGGATTGTTAAATCAGTTTTAACCCATTATTTTGTTTCAGTGCAGTTATACAAATATTGCTTTAACTTCAGTAGATGTTTTCCATCATTCATAAGTTAACACTTTATTTTTCATCAGGTGGTGCTCAGATCTAGTAGTTTACAACAGTTGTGTTTTATTTTTGAAAATAACTTAGCAATGGTGTCATCCCTCTGTGTCTTAACTCAGTCGACACTGGTCACAATCTATACCTAGCAAAATCCATCACATATCTTAGTGTTGCTGGGAGAGACAATGAAATTTATTATCTATGCAAGTTTTCATTACTAACCAAATTTACTTCTAATTTGACAGTATGTTTCTTGAGTGGTATGTTTTATATAAATGTGTTCAGATTAACTTGGACAGACAGAACTTAATAATAATTTTGGTGTCATTGCCATATTGTACTTCATTAGCAAAACACTTGTCATTTTGCACGGTCAGAATAACATGATGTCAGAACGGCACATTTAGTATGATAGCAGGAATCACCTGGACCGAAAGATACCATAAATAATGCTATGAACAGCTTTCTTCCTTTTAAGATACTGTCAGATTAAAGATGGTGAAGAAAGTGATAGTGTTTGACACAATGTCATTAATCCATGTTATTGATTTATTTCTAAGTATAGAGATCTATTTCATCTTTGGTATATCTCTTTGTTCCATGGTGTTTCTAATTCGTAAGATTCAGCTTCTTGAAAATTAAATAGAAGTCAAACTGATAAAGAAATTCTGACTGCTGAATTAGAAAATTAATTCAGCTGCACTGTATTGAAATATGCTGGAATATTAAGATGTGTATGAAGCCTAATGTTGCACATACAAACACATCTATGTGTTTGTACAACATACAGTTTGGAGATTAAATCCCAGCACTTGATTTTCATTGGGGGGGGGTGTTTGTGTGTGTGTGTGTTTTAAGGGCTTTTTGTTATGTGATAAATCTGTATCTCTGACTAAAAGAACAGAGTTCATATAAATATTGTTAATAACATCTTTTTCCCCAACACAGATACAATAGCAGAAAGGAGTGCCCTAAGAGAACATGTGTATCCTAAGCTGAGAGAATTCTGCAGGGAAAACTATGGGCTGGAATTTCAGGTAGGTTTTGTTGTGTTGACTCTTGTGTTACTTTTTCTTGAAATTAACACTATTTAGAAAAGATAACATTTTTAAGTATCATTGGTAAAACAGAAAATTGCAAAAAATATATTTCATATGTTAATTGTACTGAATTGATGTACTTAAATTATTTTACAGGTGGATTTGACGTAGATTCTGAATAGATGAAAAAACCACAGGGTTTTACAATGCAACATTGCACTGGTGGTAAAAGCAATATGACAACATACTGACAACTTTCACATTAGAAACTTAATGAAACCACCTCTACTGTAGATAGTCAAAGTATTTAAGAAGAAATAACGTTACATCTGGATTACCATGTTGTAATTCTAGAAACTTAAGTTAATGCAACCTATTTTTAATTTCATGTAATCATCATTGAAGTAGCACCATCTGTATATTCACATAATTGTTATAGTATATCTACTCTAACTATGGGTTTGTCTTCCACTGTAATGTGGAAAATAATTTAACCAGGTGAATATTGAAACTGATTACCAAAATGAATTGAATGAGGAACATTTCTATTGTGATTATATACTATGGAATTTGCTTCCTTTAATGTCAATTGTAAAATCCCCATTGCTTCAGTCAGTTCATGTTTTCCTTTGTGTTATGGAAGACACAGACCCATCCACATCCTTGGTAATAGCCAATTGGTAATAAATACAGTTGCATTTGAGTTAAAACACATGACTTTGGCATCACAGTTAAAGTCACTGGTACTTTTAAGTCAGGTATATCCTAATTCACAGTCCGGTAAAGTCATCCAAGTCCCATATATGTCAGCAGGCCTGGAACTGGCTCTCTG